>JAINUV010000236.1:0-203380 GCA_020205505.1 Panax japonicus
AACATAAAGGTGACAAAGGAAACCTTTTGCTCCTCTGAGCATCCCAAGACATCAAATATCTTGGTGATCTGCTTTAACCATGTCTCCGCCTTTAGTTGTTCTGGCTTTCTCAAAAAGTCCGGTGGTCCCAGCTCCTTGAACTGCTTAGCGGCGACCAACCGTGGGTTGTCATTATTTCCTCCTGCATTATGAACAGGAGTCTCTCTCGTCTGGTGTTGCATGAATTCTAAAAAGCTCCTAAACGTACCGTCGTTCATCATTTGGTCAGTGTTGTTATTTACAAGAGGATTATCGTCATCCTGTTGCACATTGTCCTGATTATTAATCGATGGAGACTCAACGGTCTACTGTGCTCCATTGCTATTCTCAACATTCTCGGATGTCATTTTCAAATAATGCCACAAAACAAGGGTTAATTAACATATCACATATTACCCTATACTCTGACCGACCAATTAAATATCAAATAAACTTAGGTAGGTCATACTAGTGAATGAATTCCCTGTCTCTCCCCTCCTAGTTCTAGTCTCACATATTAACCAGGGATCATATCCCTAAGCTTTGATACCAACTGTGACGCCCCCAAAATTAGGTATACGTCACCCATCTTGGGTCGCCACTTACATGGTACATAAATTTAAATACAACTTAATAATACAACTGTCATGTACAATACGACAAAACATAAACTGTGAGTTTGAATACAAATATTGTCTACTAGAGATTATACAAACTCAAAAGGAGTCCTTATTAAAATTATTATAACACTATTTCACATAATAGTGAGGACTACTAAAGCAATCATCTGGTTCGTCACTCCGTTCCCCGACTAGTCCATGATACGTTCTCATTTCCTGAAGAGAACAATAAAAGTAAAAGGGTGACCTCAACTAGCCCAGTAGGAAATACTATGACTAAGATAATGCAGAATATATTATCGTTATCCTTCAACAGAGTTAAACTGATACAATATAACAACCATCAAGTTTAACTGCAGCAGAACAAGCAATCCATTAAAAGAGTCAAGTAGAGAATAAAATCTACTATCTTTTATGATTTAAAAGGTTTTTCATCACTTTTATCGCTGGGACTAAGCTTAATAAGTAATCCACATCACCGAATCACCCCTGCAGTACGGCCAAGGATATTCTTTAGTATCACGACCACAATTATCCATGCACTACGGGCTAAGAATATTTGTGTATTCAATAATTGTCATGAGCATGCCAACAACTGTCCATGAATACACTACGGGACAAAGAGGACTTTTACCACATCATTTGTAACATTACGGTCATGATTACACCGAATAATCCATGGTCATAATCATACCAAGTTCATCTATGCACTATAGGCCACAAATGACTTTCAACAAAATATAAACATGACGATGATGACAATGATATAAGAATTCAATAAAACAAGTTCAAGAATTATTTTATCGAGGAACTAATAACGTCCAAATTGTCAATATGATAGTGCTTTGTAGAGTAAAATTCAAGAATGCTCAGAAGAATATTTCCATGAAAAGATACTGGATGAAGCGCAAATATCAAGGATATTCCACTAATTTCATGGAGTATAGAAGTCAAAACTTTAACCAACTGAGTATAATAAGGAATGGAATAACAAAAGAAATCACCAGGCATGCGATAGACCACACAAGCAGGTTATTCCAACAGAATAATAAATAACGGAATCAGCTTCGGCGTAAAATGCACAGACATGATATTCCAACAGAATAATAAAGACGGAATTAGGTCCGGCATAAAACGCACAGACAGGATATTCCAACAGAATAATAAAGACGGAATCAGGTTCGGCGTAAAACGCACAGACATGATATTCTAACAGAATAATAAAGACGAAATCAGGTCCGGCGTAGAACGCACAGACATGATATTCCAACAGAATAATAAAGACGGAACTAGGTCCGGCGTAGAACGCACAGACAGGATGTTCCAACAAAATGATAAAGAATAGAACAACAGAAGAATTTCACCAAGTATAGAGTAGTCCGCGTATACAGGTTATTCCAACATAATAATAAGAATAGAATAACAGAAGTTCTCTTCATAGATATGAAAGAAATAATACTCCCTACGAGTACAACAAATAATATTCCCTACCTTTAGAAAAACTGGATACTGGAATTGTGAGGTAGCAGACTTTTCTTCTTTTTTCTATAATTTCTCTCTATAATAATCGCTCTAAAGCTTTCGTGAATTGGTGAGAAATGAATGAAGAATGAGCTTCTATTTATAGAAAAATATAGTTTCGATAATTGCACGTTTTGGGGCTCGAAAAATTTCAGTACAATACCTCAAACTTTTCTTTTATTTTTAATTTAGTCATGGAAGTATTATCAAACTTGCACCACCTCCCCTAATAGTAAATAATGTGATTCAATAGTAAATTATGTGAATCAATAGTTCTAGACATGTGAAAATACGAATTACAGTATAGTACCTCCATCTATACCTCCATTTTTAACTTAGTCATGCAAGTATTATCAATATTGCACCAACTCCCCTAATAGTAACAAGAATGTGAAACAATAGTATACATATGTGAACAAATAGTTATAATCATGTGAAATAATAGCAATCAATTGCTCATTTATCTGGTTAAATACCCGATTGGTCAATATAACCTCCAGAGATCAATTATTATCGAAATAATTATCGATTTTCACTAACACAAATAATTCCAACACAATGAAACCATTTTATCAATATAAATTTTGAAATTTTGAAGTTTGAATTTTCCCAAAAAAGTCAACTGCTGACTTTTTGACCAAATAGTGAATTTTTGGAAATTATGTGTTTATAGACTATTTTTACTAATTTCGTCGTTCCGGACTCAAATATCACGTCCGCGTCTCCAAATTCCACTCTGAACACAACTTTAATTTTAATAACATTCATCATTAATATTATAACTCGCAATATTTATCAACCAGGTCGTTCCCAGGAAGGAGGTGGTTTTCCAATAAGGATTTCTCCCTATTAGCGGGCAATAAGGTGACCAAACCTCTCCTTGACAGAACTTCTAGACATTGTAAATATTGCAATTTAATAATATGAATAACTTTGTCGTCTCAATTATTGATTTAATAAAATAACATTTTATGCAGATGATACTGTGACAATAATTGAATCAATAATATAAGAGATATGATGCAACAATTACTGTAGCAATAATTGAGTATAACTGAGTGACTTCTTACGTAAGCATCAATAATCAATACTGTGTGCTACTATGCAACCACGTGTATTACTATACTTTTACTACCGAGTAGTTTAACAGTTTTAATGGTAACACTTCCGCCGTTATTTTTATAGAAAGATAATTCTGTCGTTTTCTAACTACGACAATACTTCCATTGTGGGGTCCACCAATGATTGTATCGTCATACGAATAATCCCCAACAAAAAGAATATTCCCTGACCAATATAATATTTTATAACAAATTACATACTGTGAAAAATTTATAAATACTACCCACAATATAACATTATATTAAATCCACAACATAATATTAAAAAAAATATTTCGATAAATTTAAATCTTTATTCATAAAATCTGGAGTTTCACAGTAGTTACTTAAAGGGACTTTGAATTAGAACAAACATTATTTGGTTATCATGAATTGAAAATGAGTCATAGGTTTATTCTCTTAGATAATTATTGTGTTGACCTTTTTATTGGTGATCTTATATAAAGTAATATCAATTTGAGAATAACTTTAAAATATTTACTCAATGACAACTTCAGTGAAAAAAATTGTTGATAGTACTTCTATCGTCGATATTTAGACGCTACTAATAAATGAAGTTATAAACATTTTATTGTGTGCTTGGTTGACAACGAGGGTTTATTGGGGACATTATTCATCATGTGCACTCCTAAACACTTTAGTGGTTAGAAAGTTGCAAAATGTGATGGGATCAGGGTAGGTACGGAAGGAAGCCGACTCAGGTGATTGGACAGTGGTGTGCAACTGGATACACTTTAAATTTGTCAATTGATAGTGACAATACAGTTGAATGTATGGAGAAACTATCATGTGCTCATTCTGATTCAAAATTATTACAGTTGACATTCTTGTGCTGCAGTTGTTGCATATTATTTATTTGTTCTTAAGAAACATGTATGATTCTTCATTGTCGCTCAGCATTATTACTACTTGTGCAGGCCTAATACTGAATCTGGTGTATTCTAGAACTTTATTATTCGTGAGTGTAACATAATCCATGTTTATTTTTGATTTCCTAGCAACTGGAAGAATTTTAGATGAGGTGTTCTAGTTGGAAAGTATAACACTTAATATAAAATTTCGTATATGTTATTCATGAGTGTAACATAATCCATGTTTGTATCCTGTATGTGTTATCCTCTTTTATCTGTATATGTATGTTATCCTCTATGTTATCCCTCTTTTACTGTATGTTGCATTCTTTTAGTTAACAATATGCATACATATGGCGCGCGCACCACACGACGATCGTGGTGGGCGTGCAGATCGTGGGGGCCGTGGAAATTCTACGCGTGATGATCAGGCCGAATCGTCAGGTATAATTACATTTTTTCTTGGGATACATCTTATTATAATTTTTTTTATATTGTATTGACATTATATTTGTTTATATAAATATTGATGTATTTTACTACATAGGTGATCGGCGTAGGCCTCCGCGGGGACTAGCACGTGGCTTGCTAGGAAGTCCCCCCCCCCCCCAGGCGCCGCTTGTATGTCATGTTGGGACTCATAGGTAATTTCATAATCATATATAGTATTACTATAACATAAGTATTTAGTAATTTGCAATGTATTAATTTCAATTGTAGTATCCTTGACACCATGCCAAGGAACACGTTGCTTAGGATCGTCCGCAACCGATTCTCAAGCCCGTGGGTGAGGTGGGTGGATGTTGATGACCGCACACGTCAGCTGATTATTGTAGAGTTTAGGGTAGGGTGTCAATCATTCATATGCTAGTTTTATATTCCATTTGAATATACTCTTACCTCTTTGATTTATGTTATCTACTAAACTTCTTAATCTGTAATGTGCAGAGATATTATCGTTTTGAGGACGGGCATGAAGCCCATGGCATGACTGTTCTGCACAAATACCTAGAGATGAATTGACACTCTCCCACTTGGAGTTTTGGTTGCACGCCCACCAAAAGAATGGTGACGGTGGTTATATCTCACATGAGGCAGAACCCATTGCTGTAAGTTATTTAATTCTCTTATTTAGTGTGTATTTAAAATTCGGATATTCTTTTGTATTATTTCATTTTATACTTTGCGTATCATCTACTAATGTGTTTTTTTTCAGCGACGGTTCGAGGATCTTGTAGTGGCCTGGAGCAGCCAGAGAGGTGACACTCCAGCAGATGAGTCTACGCATGCGGACGAGGAGATAGAGGATTGGCTGCAGGCTACAGGGGGACCAAAGAAGGGTAGAGTTGTTGGCATTCCCCATGTCCCAGCTTACACCTTAGTCCCTGTTGCGAGATCTTGGCAACGCCCACCCACTGAATGTAGTGGTTCGAGTGGATCGGATGCCGGCCCTTCATTGTCCGACTACTTCTTCTGGAGGATCATAGAGGGGTGCATGGCGAGCAGTGTTGTGCAGTCAGGCGCACCATCATGCGAGCGGATCTACCAACTGGCTTAGGAGGTTGTCCACGGCTCTAGCAATCCTACTGCTGTCGTTGACGACCTCATGGGTGTAGTACGGGAGAAGGCCATCCGCGTATATGCAGTTGTCTTGGCCAACATCTTCCCAACCCATATTCGACAGGTAAAAACAATTAAATTATGTACTTCCTTATTTAATTTATGTAATTGTATTTCTTAGATACACTTAAGATAAAACCCTAAAACAGGCCGTCCGAATACCACACAAACACACACGTAGCACCGCGTAGGTAATAGACACGCGTTACAACTTACGGGACTCGATTTCGACATACGGAGTCCGAGTTATCGCCCAGTTTGCAAAACTCAACAACACTTAGGCAAAAATCTGAAAAGAGCCCAAAACCCACACCGGCCATCCGAACGCCACACAAATACACACGTAGCACCGTGTAGTTAATAGACACGCGTTACAACTTACAGGACTCGATTCTGACATACGGAGTCCGAGTTTTCACCCAGTTTGCAAAACTCAACAACACTTAGGCAAAAAGCCGAAAAAGAGCCCAAAACCCGCACCGGCCGTCTGAACTGCACGCAAACACACATGTAGCACCTCGTAGGTAATAGACACGTGTTACAACTTACAGGACTTGATTCCGATATATGGAGTATGAGTTATCGCCCAGTTTGCAAAACTCCACAACACTTAGGCAAAAAGCTGAAAAATAGCCCAAACCCGCATCGGCCGTCCGAACGCCACACAAACACACACGTAGCACCGCATAGGTAATAGACACGCGTTATAACTTATAGGACTCAATTTTGACATACGGAGTCCGAGTTATCGCCCAGTTTGCAATAATTGTAGAACACAAACTATAATAATTTAAATGTGCTCTATTTTTGACATCGTAGTTAATATTTTTACTTTTGTAGGGTATTGTTGATGAGACTCATGGGGGTGGAGGTTGCGGCACAGGCGATTCCCGTGGCGGAGATGGTAATGACCGCCGAGCTGATGCTGATGAGACTATGGAGGGTGGGACCGCAAGTGGGACAGGCGATCGTACGATAGATGGCGGTGATGATGACACTGAAATTCCTGATCTTGGGTTGTAGTTAGTTTATGTTTATATTTTGACTTTCATGTATGTATTTATATAACTTTTGAGTTTTACATGCCATAGATTTGTATATATCTAACTAAATTGATTGTTGATGTTAAAATATATGATTGTTATTGATATGGGTACATTGTCAATATTGGTTTTTCTTTAATTTATAATAGGTACAATTATGTATATGTAAATGAACATGGGAATTTTACAATTTTTAATTATTTTTTTAAGCAGGTCATTGGTAACGGGGGACCGTCGGCAATGACATACAGGTCATTGACGACGGCAATATGTACTCATTGGTGACGGCCTGCCGTCGGTAATGACAGTTTTATTAAATTTTATAAATGCTTATTAACGACAGCATGTCCATTGCTAGTGCTATCAGTAATGACACATTGGTGACGGCGGCCCGTCGGCAATGCTACCGTCGACAATGACCTTCTTCCCGACGGCGAGCGACGGGAGTCACGGGAGACGACCTCTGGGGCGATGAGAGGGGCGACGAACTGTGCCGTCGCCAATGAGGTCATTGGCGATGGCAATAGGGTCATTGGCGAAGGCATGGCCCGTCGGTAATGAGTGATTTTCTTGTAGTGGAGGATTGTGAGAAGAGTTTTCAAGAACTCAAGAGGAGACTCATTTTGGCACCTGTTCTGACAATACCATATGGTTCAGATGGATTTGTTATCTACAGCTATGCTTCAGGCAAAGGGTTAGGATGTGTTCTCATGCAACATGGGAAAGTCATAGCCTATGCCTCACGAAAACTCAAAGAATATGAGAGGAATTATCCTACTAATCATTTGGAGTTGGCGGCCGTCGTTTTTGCGTTAAAAATCTGGAGACACTACCTGTATGGGGAGAAAGTGGAGATCTATATAGATCATAAAAGCCTCAAATATTTCTTCACCCAAAAGGAACTCAACATGCGGCAACGACGTTGGCTTGAGCTATTGAAAGATTATGATCATACCATCCAATATCATCTTGGAAAAGCAAACGTGGTAGCTGACGCATTGAGTAGAAGATCATATGCGGGTACGAGTGCAATGCTGTTAACACAAAATTCCATTCTGTATAACTTGCAAGGGATGGAGATAGAGGTAAAGGTTCCAAGTGCCCACGTGATGATATCAAACATACGAGTAGAACCGACTTTAATCGATAAAGTTAAAGCTGCTCAAGCTACAGACCTGGAGCTGATGCGTATGAAAAAGAAGAAAGTGCAAGAAGGTGTTATTCCAGAAGCAAGAATCGATGAAGAAGAAATATTTCGAGTCAACTCCAGACTTTATGTTCCTAACGATTTTGACTTGAAGTATAGAATCACAATGGAGGCACACAACCCACCGTTTGTAATCTATCCTAGGAGTACCAAAATGTATCATGATCTTCGATATACATTTTGGTGGAGCAATATGAAGAGAGAGATCATAGAGTTTATCTCGAGGTGTTTAACTTTTCAACGTGTAAAGGCGGAGCATCAAGTGCCAAAGGGTCCATTGCAACCACTTGAGATTCTGAAATGGAAGTGGGAACACAATACTATGGATTTCATTACGGGTCTTCCTAAGGTTTCTCAAGGCATAGATGCGATTTGGGTCATTGTTGATAGATTAACGAAGTCTGCTAATTTCTTGCCTATACGGGAGACTTATTCCCTTAAACGTCTTGTTAGTATGTACATAAATGAGATTGTGAGATTGCATGGGATGCCAGTATCCATAGTTTTGGATCGTGACCCAAGATTTCCTTCACAATTTTGGGTTAGCTTGCAGAAAGCTATGGGTACGGATATACGATTCAGTTCTGCATACCATCCTTAAACGGACGGACAATCAGAGGGGACTATTTAAACTTTTGAAGATCTATTAAGACTATGTGTCCTAGATTTCAAAGGGAGTTGGGATAAGTACCTATCATTGGTGGAATTCTCCTATAACAATAGTTATCAGACAAGTATATATGTGGCTCCATTTGAAGCATTGTATGGATGAAAGTGTCGTTCTCCAGTATGCTGGGATGAGGTGGGAGAAGCGACATTGTTGGGACCAGAATTGGTATGCATAACTACAGAAAAGATCCAAACTATTCGACAAAGTATACAAACGGCACAGGATCAACAAAAGAGTTATGCGGATCTTCATAGAAAAGACGTGGAATTTGATATTAGGGATCATGTATTGTTACGTATTGCTCCATGGAAGGGAGTTACAAGATTTGGAAAGAAAAGAAAGCTAAATCCAAGATTTGTTGGTCCATTTGAGATTCTTTCTCGAATAGGAAATGTGGCTTATAGACTCGCATTACCTCCAAGCATGTCTCATGTTCATAATGTTTTTCACATATCTATGCTTCCTAAATATGTAAAAGACCCGAACCACATTATTGAGTTAGAACTGAACGAGATAGCCGAAGATTTAACATACGAGAAGGTACCTATTAAGATCTTGGATAGAAAAGAGCATGTCTTACGCACGAAGGTTATACCACAAGTTAAAGTTTTATGGAGAAACCATGCTATTAAGGAAATGACCTAGGAGTTGGAATCAGAAATGAAAGCGAGGTATCCTCACCTTTTTGAAACACCAGGTACGTACGTCAATTTCGAGGACGAAATTTCATAAGAATAAAAGGTTGTAAGACCCCAACTTTTTATAAATAAAATCAAATTTCATCTATTTATTATTGTGAATAATAAGGTATTAATTTGATATAATACTTTGGTTATGGGTGAAATGTGAAAATTTTGCAAAATAAGCAAGTGGTTATAAAATATTCATTTTGTCGGGGAATATTCGTTTGGTCGTGGAATATTCTTGCTGTTAGGGAATATTCGTATGATGGCGCAGCCATTTGTAGGCCCCATAACGGATAACTATCGGATGAAAAAAACGACAAGTTTTAGTTTTTATAAATAACGGCGTAATGGTTACCGTTAACACTATTGGAATACCCGGTGGTTAAAATACAGTAATACGCGTGGATGAACAGTAGCACACGGCATTGCACAGTATTGTTGAATTATTGATTCTTACGTAAGAAGACACTACTCAATAATTATTACAGTAATTATTGTTCAATATTTTATTTTATTGATTCAATAAATACTGTGGTATTTTATCAGTATTTTGTCGGAATAGAGATGTTGAAAATCGTCCGTATGTGGTTTTTGGTCATTTTTCGTTTGGAATTTGGAAAAACTTAAACTTACAAAGTTGTAGAGAATTTAATTTCCAATTGAATAGACATGAGATTCGAATTTTTCTGATAAAATGGCTATTTATTATGAATTATTGAAGTTTCACAAATAAATAATTTTATTTAAAATATGGGTGGGCCCCACTTTTGGTTGGTGAGAAATAAAATGTGCTGGAATTTATTTTCAAAAGTGGTGGGCTTGAATAGTAGCAGGTAAAGCCATCAGGCATGTTAGTCTGCTTTGGAGTTCTAAGCATTTCTCTATAAATAAGGTGCTTAGTTAGAATTGAAAATCATATCAGAAATAAGTTTTCTCTCTTTCTCTCTCTCTCTCTATTATTGAGCATATTTTGTGAGTATTTAGATACTTTGTGAGTTGCTATTCATCAGTGCAAGTTTCCTTCAGCCTTATACCGATATTTCTATCAGAAGTACTTATATTTTGAGGTAAGGGATGTTATTTTTTTCATAATGATCTTATTCTTTCAATATCATTATACCGAAATATTGGTATGGATTTTATTATGGAATTTATACCTTTTTGTGTTGGGGTTACTATTCACGTATATGACACTATTCACGTATACGGCACTATTTACGAATATGACACTATTCACTGAAAAATGAAATTTTCTTCTTTTTGTCCAAGATGCCTATTATGGTTACTATCTTTGATTGTATCCATGTTTTGATCTTTATTTTTTAATTCTGCTTCACAATTGGTTATTATGGAGTATTATTGAACTTGGATAAAATGTAATATGAATCCCTAATATTTGTCCTTTTGTTTCACTGGATTCATTTTTTTTAAAGATATTTTTCATCATCCTCAGTCCTAAATGATGATATTACTGAATATCTTTGGCCTGTAGTGCAAATATGAATGATTACCTAATGAATATCTTTGGTCGTAGTGTAAAGATGAACAGGTGTTGAGATGAACATGACCAATTGGTGATACAAATGAATATTTTTGGCCTGTAATACAAAGATGAATATTTGATTTAAGATGTATATTGATTGATGTTACAGGGATAAAATATTGATGATGGACTTTTAAATCTTAGAAGATAGTATAATTCATTCTCTACTTGACTCTTCTAATGGATTGTTGTTTCTGCTGCAGTTGTTGATCTAAAACTTGTTGTCGATTATATTCTATCAGATTTTTTCCTGTTGAAGACTAATGATAATTTGTTGTATATTATCTTAGTCATAATATTCTTTACTGGACTAGTTGAGCTCACCCTTTTCCTTTTTGTTTCATTTTTCTTCTCAGGAGGTGAGAACATAGCAGGAACTAGCCAGGGTATGGAGTGATGGTTTAGGATAGTTGTTTTAGTAGTCCTCACTATTTTATAAAATAGTGTATCAATAATTATAATGAGGGCTCCTTTTGAGTTTGTATATTGTCTATTAGACAATATTTGTATTCAAACTCACAGTATATGTGTTGTCGTATTTTGCACGACAATTTTATTACTGAGGTTTTATTTGTTTATGTACCATGTATTTGGCAACTCAGAAATTGTAATGTATACTTATTTTGGGGGAGTCACATTTCATATATTTACGTAACATAGATATATTAAAAATGTTATGAACACGAGACATATTTGGGGGTAAGGCGAGTCTATAGGCCACAGTTCCTACTCGATCAAGGATTAAAAATGGGCTAATGAATCGAGGATTGAGATTTCCTCTCTTTCCAAATCTCGTAACTCCATTCCATGGAGCAACACATTGTTGGGTAAAATCTATATACGCACAACACGCAAGTATACGTGGTCAACAAGTAATAAAGTGATGAATAGAGTATCGTTCCCACAGAGACTTATTAGCAAAAAATCTTAACTTCACAATTATCAATTTTCTTATTAATCCTAATTTTATTAAACAAATCAAATTCAATGATTAAAAATAATTATTCTAAATTAAAAAGTAATTAAACTATCACAAACCAATCACAAATATCAAAATCTGGAATTTCAAACAATTAATGGAGAATTAGACTTATGATTTCATCCTAAGCTTCACTCTGATTTTAACACTTTTATTCCAATTCAACTCACTATTCCGGTTTATTAATCAAGAACACGAACGTAATATTAACCACCTCTCGATGCACTAATACCGTATTAACGTCAATCCACAATTAAGATAGAAATCCGTTAAACACCTTAAGCAACTAATTCACTATATCTCTATGTGAATTACAATTGAAAAAGGTTGAAGAATAAGTTCTCTATCCGATTACATGCGATGTCAAGCATATCTCTACCTTAACATACATCAAGTTTAAGCTATTAACAAAATCCTGAACACATGCTATATCAACTAGGTCTAGATTTGAATATCCTCTCTTAATTCCATCCAACTCCACAAAGAATCGTTGATCAAGAAATTCATAGATTCAAGCACAAATCAATATAGATAAATTGGAAGATAGCTTATTAAATTGGAAATCAAAGTTTACAAAACCATAGATTCACTCAAAGATCCATCATAAACCTAAAAAGTGAATTAGTTCATAATAAACGAAATAAGCACTGAATAAATCATGGAAATCATCTTTTCAATTACAAATAATAAACTAAGATGAAGAATATTGAAATACACCCCTCACGTAGCCTAGAATCGCAATCGTCTCGAAAATCGCCTTGAAATACTCCTCCAATGCTTGCTAGAAAAACTGAGATTAATCTTCGTAATTTGCCTTGTGTGTCTCTAAATCTCGGAGTTTTATCTCCATTTATATATTACCACATGTATTTTGACTATAATTCCATGCATATACAAGTCCCAAGTCATTACCATCTCTAAAACTCCACAATTGTAGCACTAGAAACCAACTAGGAGTCTTGATTTTCCGAGTACCCAGCCCCAGCTGGATGTTTCCCTTTGCACAA
Organism: Panax japonicus; assembly: GCA_020205505.1. Lineage (NCBI taxonomy): Eukaryota > Viridiplantae > Streptophyta > Magnoliopsida > Apiales > Araliaceae > Panax > Panax japonicus. The sequence continues at coordinate 12,887 of JAINUV010000236.1, forward strand.
GCCAGCCCCAGCTGGGTACCATTCTGCTACAGCTCCCAGACCCCCAGCCCCGGCTGGATAATAAAGCATAAAAAGGCCCAGCCCCGGCTGGACACCAAGCTGTCAACCAATTTTGCTTCTAGAACCTCCTATTCTAAAACTACCATAACTTTCAAACCGGGAGGAATTATGGGTCCCGTGACCTATCAAATCGAAGCTATCGACGAGATCTACAACTTTCATTTTTTGAGCGTTCAGAAATAACAAACGGACGACTGTTGAAATTTCATCGGAAGCAGCTGCTACTGTGTAACGACAACCGAAACAACTCAAAACTTTGTCTTTGTTGCTAAAAACCATACTCTCGCATCCGAGCTTCCAATTAAAATGATGTAAGATGTTCCGGGATGCCAATAAAGAGTTTCTTAACATAATCCAAGTTCCACGCCACAAACAAGAAATGCACATAAAATAAACATGAAAACCCGAACTTTAACCGGAATTGATTTTCCTTGCAAATTTTATACCAATAGTCCCTCATGCCGCTTCCAAGCATATAATCTACAAAATGGAAACAAAATGCATGAAAAGTAACTAAGAAACACGAGATTAAGCAAATAATTTAAGTAATAGATGCCAGATAAATAGGTATAAAATCGACTTATCATATATAACAACACATGATCTCCAATATTGAATTCCACGTCCTTTCGATGAAGACCAGCATAACTCTTTTGTCGATCTTGTGAGGTTTTTATACGTTCTCGGATCGTTTGAATCTTTTCCGTAGTCATACATACCAACTTCGGTCCTAACAAAATTGTTTCACCCACCTCATCCCAACATACTGGAGAAAGACACTTTCTTCCATACAACGCCTCAAATGGAGCCATGCCAATACTTGCTTGATAACCGTTGTTGTGGGAAAACTCCACCAATGGTAAAAACTTGTCCCAACTTCCTTTGAAGTCAAGGACACAGAGTCTTAATAAATCTTTAAGAGTTTGAATAGTCCTATCCAACTACCCATCCGTTTGAGGATGATATGCCGAACTAAATCGTAGATCCGTGCCCATAGCTTTTGGAAACGAACCCAAAATCATGAAGTGAATCTTGGGTCTCGATCAGAAATTATGGATACTGGCATACAATGCAATCTTATAATCTCGTTTATGTACATACGAGCAAAACATTCAAGTGTATAAGTTTCCCGTATCAGTAAGAAATGAGCAGACTTGGTCAATCTATCAACAATGACCCAAATCGCATCTATGCCTTGAGAAACCTTGGGAAGACCAGTAATGAAATCCATGGTAATGTGTTCCCACTTCCATTCTAGAATTTCAAGTGGTTGCAATGGACCTTTTGGCACTTGATTCTCCGCCTTTACTCGTTGAAAAGTTAGACACCTTGAGATAAACCCTGCTATCTCTCTCTTCATATTGCTCCACCAAAATGTATGTCGGAGATCAAGATACATTTTGGTACTCCCAGGATGGATTACAAATGGCGTGTTGTGCGCCTCCATCATGATTTTATACTTCAAGTCAGAATCGTTAGGAACACAAAGTCTGGAGTTGACTCGGAGTATTCCTTTTTCATCAATTCTTGCTTTTGGAATAACACCTTTGTGTACTTTCTTCCTCATACGCATAAGCTCCAGGTCTGTAGCTTGAGTAGCTTTAACTTTATCGATTAAAGTCGGTTCTACTCGTATATTCGCCACCATCACATGGGTCATATAAAGTGGGCCTTTGCGTTGACAATATCGCACTTGTACCCGCATATGATCTTCTACTCAATGTGTCAGCTACTACGTTCGCTTTTCCAGGATAGTATTGAATGGTATGACCGTAATCTTTCAACAACTCAAGCCAACGTCGTTGCCACATGTTGAGTTCATTTTGAGTGAAGAAATATTTGAGGCTTTTATGATCCGTATAGATCTCCACCTTCTCTCCATACAGGTAATGTCTCCAAATCTTAAGCACAAAAACGACAGCTGCCAACTCTAGATCATGAGTATGATAATTCCTCTCATATTCTTTGAGTTATCGTGAGGCATATGCTATGACTTTCCCATGTTACATGAGAACACATCCTAAACATTTGCCTGAAGCATCGCTGTATATGACAAATCCCTCCGAACCAGCTGGTATTGTCAGAACAGGTGATGAAATGAGCCTCCTCTTGAGTTCTTGAAAACTCTTCTCACATTCCTCGCTCCAACCGAATTTTGTATCTTTTTGAGTCAGCTGAATTAATGGAGAAGTGATTTGAGAAAACCCTTCTACGAATCTACGGTGATAACCAGCTAAGCTGAGAAAGCTACATACTTCGGTCACTGACTTATGTTGCTCCCAGCTTTGAATTGCTTCAATCTTTGCCGGGTCAACATATATTCCATGATTTGATATCACATGCCCAAGGAATGTTACTTCCTCAAGCCAAAACTCACATTTCTTCAACTTGGAATAAAGCTTGTTTTCACGAAGCTTTAGGAGTATCAGCCTCAAGTGTTGTTCATAATCTTCAAGGCTTTTGGAATATATGAGGATGTCATCAATAAAGACGACCACAAAGTGATCCAAATATTCTTTGAATACTCAGTTCATCATATCCATGAAGGCAGCATGAGCATTAGTCAATCCAAAAGACATGACTAGGAATTCGTAATGCCCGTACCGAGTTCTGAAAGCAGTCTTTAGAATGTCATCAGTTTTAATCTTTAACTGATGATATCCAGAACGAAGATCGATCTTTGAAAAGAATTTGGCGCCTTGTAACTGGTCAAATAGATCATCAATACGAGGCAACGGGTACTTATTTTTGATGGTGACGTGATTCAACTCCCGATAATCAATACAAAGTCGCATACTTCCATCTTTCTTCTTCACGAATAGAACAGGAGCACCCCAAGGAGACGTACTGGGACGAATGAAACCGATATCTAACAATTCCTGTAGTTGGGTTTTTAACTCCTGAAGTTCAATAGGAGCCATTCGATATGGGGCTTTGAAAATAGGTTTTATACTGGGTTCAAGGTCAATACTAAACTCGATTTCACGCTCTGGGGGTAGGACATGAAGTTCTTCAGGGAATACGTCAGGAAATTTATTAACAATAGATATATCATTCAAATCTGATGTATTTTTGTTTAAATCTATGACATGGGCTAAGAAAGCTTGACATCCGTTTTTCAATAAAAGAATAGCTTTATGGCTTGATATGACAGTGATTGACTTTAGTGGATTAGTTGCTTGAATTCGCATAATAGGTTAGTTAGGAATATGAAAGCTAACAACCTTACGAAAATAATCGATTTTAGCATGATGAGTAGTTAACCAATCAATCCCTAAAATCACATCAAATGCAAGTATTTTCAAAGAGATAAGATCGACATGTAACGTGCGGTTATCGATTTGAATCAAACAAGACTTATAAACAGTGGGTGTAATGAAGGTTTCTCCCAACGGAGTTTCAACAGATAAATCAAAGTCTAATTTCTCCGGAGTTAAATTTTAACATTGAACGCAAGTAGGAGAAATAAAAGAATGGGTAAAATCGATATCAAAAAAGGTATAGACTTCGCTAGAGTTTATGAATAGCTTACCCGTGATCACTTCGTTTGGATTCCTCTCTTTTTGGGAGGTTACGACAAACTCTCTCCCTTGAACTACCGGTTTTATCTTGTCTGGGACGACCTTTGATGCCTCCATCCCAGCTGGACTTGAATTCGATGCATGACAAAATTGTGCTAGGTGACCTTCTCTTCCACAATTGTAACATGTTTTGGATTGCTGCGTAAAGTTTGGACTGATGTGTCCCTCCCCTCAACATTTGTAACATACGACCGACAGTCGTTCTCCTTCCTTAACAACAGGTGCTGCTGCTGCTGACATCTTTCCATCATTTTTGAATTTCCTCTTCTTGAAATTTCCACTTCTATTATCTTGGCCACGATTACCACCAAAGTGGTTACCATTTCTAGCATGTTGATTCCCTCCACATTTGTTGTCACCGCTTTGATGACTGCTACCACTGGTATTATCATTTTGTCGGTTCCTCTCTCTTGATTGGGTTGACTCGTTATCACGCTCCAATAATTGAGCCCTATTTATAACATCTGAATACAAACACAGTTTGTGAGAAATTAAGTATTGACTATCTCGGGTTTCAAACCTCTTAGAAACATCCGCGTCATTCTCTCCTCATTATTAACCAAGTGGGACGTAAACCGGGACAACTTGACAAACTTAGCTTCGTACAGCGACACGGTCATATTGTTTTGCTCCAGCTTGATAAACTCTACCTCCTTCATGTGACGAATACTTTCGGTAAAGTACTTGTCATTGAATAGTTCTTAGAACTTCTCCCAAGACATCTTCAATGCGGCAGGTTGAGTACGCTTTACCGATTCCCACCAGTAATCTGCCTCTCCTCGCAACATAAAGGTGGCAAAGGGAACCTTTTGCTCCTTGGAGCATTCCAAGACATCAAATATCTTGGTGATCTGCTTTATACACGTCTCCGCCTTAAGTGGTTTTGGCTCTCCAATAAACTCCGGTGGTCCTAGCTCCTTGACTGTTTAGCGGTGACCGTCTGAGAGTTACCAGTGTTTCCACCAACATTTTGAACATGAGTCGTTCTCGCCTGATGTTGCATGAATTGCATAAAGCCTCTGAACATCCCATCGTTCATCATTTGGTCAGCGTTGTTGTTTTCCTGAGGATTATTGCCATCCTGAAGCACATTATATTAAGTTTGTAATATTCATGAACGCAATCATATTGCACAAAATAAGCGAAAACGTGAAAAATCGGAGTTTAAAATTTTATAACCATATACCCGGATCACAATTTATGCACAATTATTAATTAAACAAAAATATGAAGGACAAAAATCATACCCTTGAAGATCCGAGCTTCCTCAGGTACAAGTTCACCTCCAAATCTTTTTCACGTTCAACTTGAATCCAGCGGGTTTGGTTCCTTCCTTTGATCAACGTTAGCCACCCAAGTGTTTGACCTCTAAGAATAAAGATTCAAGATGATGTGTATTTGGCAAAACCCTAATTTTCTATCTCTCATAGAAAAAGAGCGTACTCTCCCAACTGTTGGAATTACGTATCTTGATATCTGATATACGACTCACCTTATAAAGATATCAGGTAACCCTATTTAATTAAAAATAAGGTATTATTTATTTAATTAAACTCTTTTAATTAAATGGGCTCCCTAATCTTATTAGGGATAATTAATTAAATTCTTTTAACTAATTTTTCCTCCTAATCATATTAGGAATAAATGAGACTACTTATATTAAATTAATTCCTAAACTCTTTTAGAAATTAAAATAATAATAATTGTAATAATATTAATAAGACTCCTCTTATTAATTTATATTTAATATTTCTAAAATATTAAATAATAAATATTAAGCTATTTAATTTATTCTATCACCATAGATTAAATTAAATATACTTAACATATTATTACGATTATGCCATTAACTTCTTAAATAATTATTCTTCCTTTTATGGTGTGACCCTTTAGGTTCTCCATATTAAACCGGTTGTGAATAAATCAATTAGAACAATTCTAATCTTATTTAAATAAATAAATTAAACAATTAATTTATTTAAATAAATAATATTTATTCTACAATAAGGATAAGCCTCCCTAGCGATCAACGACTTTCCATATAATATAGATTTTAACATTAATCATAAAAGAACCTTTGAGTAAATAGTTACCGTACAATTCAATCCTTTCACCATACAATGTCCCAATTAAATATAAGACATGGAATTATTGTCAAGTCTTATTTTATTTAATTATATGTATTTCGACTCTTAAATACACAACTCCAAATAATGCAAATTAGAAACTCCTTTCTAATTTCATTCTACCTTGGCCAAGGACTACTGGGATGTCATTTATCGAATCACATATGACATTTCTCTTCTTTTACCAAAAGCGGTAGATTCTTTATTGATCATACATTATCTCCAAGTACAACTTATTATACCCAAGCATATCCTTTGATATACCCTAAGGGTCTTAAGGAATAAGTCAAAGTATAACTCATCATACACAAGATACTATGATGATCTCAAGTCCAAGGATCACTTGTACTACTATCACTACAGGAATTTCTATTGACAGGCAAGTAAAACTCCATTAGGTATTCCTTAGCGAGCCACGTTCAGTGGACTTATTCTCTAATAAGCACCTACATACTTGCTTTAGTGTCTCCACACAAATGATCATGAGATCAATCATCCTCATCTAATGAGCAAGTAACGTATGTACCAATCTATCCGGATTCACTAATCCCCAATTTAGTAATCCAATGATTGGGAACTATTTTAGTTTTAAGCATTCTAAGAATTTAGATCTCATTAGAATGATCATCATCATTATTCTAAAAGCATTGCTTAAAACTATGGGTTTATCACATATTATAAAAGAACATCATGTAGATAATTAAAAGCCTTTAATAAATTAATACTTTTTATTAATAAATGAATAAGATTGTTACAAAGTATATACTTTATCATCAAACATGATTGACTTGTGTGCATACTACTTTCACATTATCCTGGGTATTGATCGTTGGTGACTCAACGGTCTCATGTGCTTCATTGCTTATCTCAACATTTTTGGATGCCATTTTCAAATACTGCCACAAAACAAGGGTTAATTGACATGTCACATATTATCCCTATACTCTGACCGACCAAATAAATACCAAACAAAGTTAGGTAGGTCATATTAGCGAAGGAATTCGACGTCTATCCCCTCCTAGTTCTTCTCTCACATCTCAGCCAGGAATCATATCCCTAAGCTTTGATACAAACTGTGACGCCCCCAAAATAGGTATACATAACCCATTCTGAGACGCCAAATACATGGTATAAAATTCAAATACAACTTAATTATACAACTGTCGTGTAAAATACGACAAAACATAAGCTTAGAGTTTTAATACTAATATTTTCTTCTAGATAGTATTCAAACTCAAATGGAGTCATCAATACATTTATTATCACACTATTTCACTGAATAGTGAGGACTACTAATGCAAACATCTGGACCGTTACTCCGTTCCCCGGCTAGTCCCAGCTATATTCTCATTTCCTGAAGAGAACAATGAAAATAAAGGGTTAGCTCAACAACCCCAGTAAGAAATATTATGACTAAGATAATGCAGAATAAATTATCGTTAGCCTTCAACAGTGTTAAACTAATAAAATATAATAACCATCAAGTTTAACTACAGCGGAACAAGCAATCCATTAGAATAGTCAAGTAGAGCATGATATCTACTATCTTCTATGATTTAAAAAGTTTTTCATCAACTTTATCGCTAAGACTCAGCTTAATAAATAAACCACATCATCGAATCATCCCTGCACTATTGGAAAAGGATATTCATGTAATCATCAATGGTCATGATCATACCAACAATTGTCCATCAATGCACTACGGGCCAATGAGGACTTTTACCACATCATTTGTAACATTAAGGTCATGATTATACCGAATATTCCCTGGTCATAATCATACCAATCAATAGTACATCTATGAACGTAAGCCACATATGACTTTTATCACAATATAAGCATGAGGCTGATGACAATGATATAAGAATTCAATTAAAAGAAAGCAAAGGATAAATTTTTAAAAATTTATAACTTAATTTATCCAGAATTCAATAATGTCAAAATTGTCAACATGATACTGCTTAGTGGAGTAAAATTCAAGAATAATATTGTATCAAAAATGATTTGGACAACAAAGAAATCAATTTTTGTCATGAATAATTCCCCGGGTGAATAGTACCCGTGTGAATAGTACCCCGTGAATAGTACTTCAGGAATAGTACCCCATGAATAGTAATTTGTGAATAGTACTCGTGAATAGTACTTTGTGAATAGTACCCATGAATAGTACTTTGTGAATAATATGTTATGAATAGTACCCCGTGAATAGTACTTTATGAATAATACCGTAAAAATTAATACTACTCATGGATAGTACTCCGACATGAAAAGCTTAAAATTTAACAAGAATGTGCAGAAAATATTCTTGTGAAATGATACTAGATAAAGTGCAAATTTCAAGGATATTCTACTAATTTCACGGAGTATAGAAGCAACATTTTAACAAAATGAAGGTATAATCAGGAATACGAGACGAAATACTGTTACTCACATACTACAGAGTATGGAAGACAATACTATTTCTATGAATACTGAAAAAATAATATCCCTTACGGATGCGAAAGAAATAATACCCATTACCTCAAAAGAAGACTGGATATATACTGGAATAGTAAGGTAGCAGACTTCTCTTCTATTTTCTCTCTATAGCTTCTCTTTCTATAATTGCTCTTGTAAGTCTTAGTGAATTGGTGAGAATGAAAGAAGAATGAACTTCTATTTATAGAAAAATATAGTTTTGATAATTGCACATTTTGGGGCTCGAAATATCACAGTATAATACCTTCATCTTTTCCTTTAATTTTAATTTAGTCCTGACTGTATTATCAAACTTGCACCACCTCCCCTAGTAGTATATCATATGAATCAATAGTACATTCATGTGAATCGATAGTACACACATGTGAAAAAAATAATTACGGTATAGTACCTTCATCTATACTCTATTTTTAATTTAGTCATGCAAGTATTATCAATCTTGCACCACTTTCCCTAATAGTACATGCGTGTGAATTAATAGCAATTAATTTCTCATTTATCTGATTAATTACCCGATTGGTCAATATAACCTCCATACATTAATTATTATCGAAATAGATGTCCATTTCCATTAACACTAATAATCCCAACACAATGAAAATATCAATTTCATCTTTAATCAATACGAACTTATTCATCATTAATATTATAACTCACAATATTTAACAATCAGATCATTCCCAAGAAAGAGGGGGCTTTCCGATGAGGATTTCTTCCCATTGGCGCCCAATTAGGTGACTAAACCTCTCCTCGACAGCAATTTTTAAACATTATCAATATTATAAATAATAATATGAATAACTTTGTCGTCTCAATTATTGATTTAATAATAAATATTATGCAGATGATATTGTGACAATAATTGAATCAATAATATGAGAGATATTATGCAGCAATTACTGTAGCAATAATTAAGTATATCTGAGTGATTTCTCACATAAGCATCAATAATCAATATCGTGTGCTACTATGCAACCACACGTATTACTTTACTTTCCATTGTGGGGTCCACTAATTATTGTGTCGTCGTACGAATATTCCGTGTTAAAATGAATATTCCCCGACCAATAGAATAGTATATAACAACTTGCTTACTTTGTAAATTTTGTAAATAATACCCACAACTATAACATTATATCAAATCCACACCATAATATTCAAAAATATATTTCGAGAAAAATTAATCTTTATTCATAAAAATTGGGGTCTTACAGTAATCCTCATCTTGAAGTTGCATGGCTTTACCACTGATGTACTCCGAGATAGTTCGGGCACTGAAATTCTGAGGTGAGTTTGCCGTGTTATCCCTATTTGCATCCCATTTGGTAGATAATAAGGAGCGTATGACGCGATTGTTTCTACGAGGTTTGAAACCCAAAATGCGTCAATACCTTATTTCTCACAAACTTTGCTTGTATTCAGATGTTGTGAATAGGGCTCAATTGTTGGAGTGTGATAATGAGTCAGCCCAACAAAAAGATAGCAGTCGAAAAAACGATAATACCAATGGTAGCAGTCATCGAAGCGGTGACAACAAACGTGGAGGAAATCAACATGATAGAAATGGTAACAACTTCGGTGGTAATCATGGCCAAGATAATAGAAGTTGAAATTTCAAGAAGAGAAGGTTCAATAATGATGGAAAGATGTCAGCACCAGCACCCGTTGTTAAGGAATGAGAACGACCACCGGTCGTATGCTACAAATGAAGAGGGGAGGGACACATCAGTACAAACTGCACGTGGAAACCTAAAGTATATTATGTTGGGAGAGTGCATATTTTGATTAGATGGTAAAATATAAATGCTCATGATTATATGTAAAATCCTTAGAGAAATACATGTACAAGGACTTAGTGAATGATCAAATTTGTTAGGTTGATCTACATCTTGAAGTGTAATAGATAGGCTTCAACAAGAATTATAGTGTATCAAGCTGATCAAGATTACAGTAGCCAAGGCAGAAATGTAGAACATCGAGGATCGTCGTATGCCTACCTTGAAAGACCTCTTCGGAAATCATAGAGTGGTCCCACCTTTGTCGAACCAACTCAGAGATCGTAGTGTGATCTCGAAAACGTAGAGCTTACAAACATAAGCAAGTGAAGATCGTAGTGTACAAGTCTTTAAGAAAAATTGTAGTGCTCTTGTTTGGTAGCATCAGACCAAGCACCAAGGTAACAAGACATCATGATCTGAATCTTAGAGTATCATCTGCATTGTGTCAGAAGCATCGAGCCCCACCTTTTATTTAAAGATAAGATCCAACAAATAAGGAATGGGGTTTAAACGTTGAAGTCCTCACCAGTCCCAATGGCACAAAAGATATCCTTAGTATATAACAAAGGAATGTATTGAAGAAGCTAAGGAAAGGATCATAGGACAGAGGAAAACACCTTTTTAGGTGTTGGGTGAGAAAGAAGTCTGCTGTGTCAGTGGGCCAAAATGAAATTCAAAAGATGTGCAGAAAAGTCTCCATCAAAGTTCAGAAATGTCAAACGCATTTAATGCTTCACCAAAAGGCTTCAACGGATATATTTCAAGGATCACATATATACAGATCATATGCAGATGAGAGAGACAAGCAAGCATTAAACAAAAAATGTACAAGAACTCACAACGCTCAACTCTACGATCTGAGAAAAAGAGAAAGCTTGCTCAGCTACTCAATTCTTTTGAACAAGTGCTTAACAACAACTGAGTAGCAACCATCAAGAACTCAACAACTACCAATCAACTGAAGTAAGAGTTCCAAGTCAGAAGGACTTGAAGAGTTCTAAGTGAACTATGAAGAACCAAGTCTGCTGGACTTAAAGAGTTCAAGAGTGAACTAAGAACTTCCTAGACTGCTGGTCTAGAAGGAATCTATGTGATTCAAAAAGTGTAAAATACTACAAAAATAAAGATCATTGCCGACGACCACTGTCGTCGCCAATGACTCTCTTCCCGTCAGCAATGAGGTCAATGGCGACGACAGTGTCCGTCGCCCCTCCCATCGCCCAAGAGGTCGTCGCCCCTTGCTCCCGTCGCTCGCCGTCGGGAAATTGGTCATTGTCGACGGGGCATTGCCGACGGCACGCCGTCATCAATGGGTCATTGCCGACGACCATAACGACGGATATGCTATCGCTACTAAACATTATTGAGTTTTAATTTAACAGTCATTGCCAACGGGCTGCCGTCGCCAATGAGTGTCTAGTCCCGTCGCCAATGACCTTCAGGTCATTGTCGACGGCCCCCCGTCACCAATGACCTGCTGAAAAAAAAATAAAAAAAATAAAAAATTCCCCTATTCATTTGCATATATATAATTGTACCTGTTAAAAATTAAAGAAAAACAAATAATGACAATGCAAGCATAGCAATAATAATCATATCTTTTACGATCAACAATCAATATAGTTAGATTCAAAAGTCTAGTCTGTACAACTAAAAAGGTATATAAATACATGCATAAAAGTCAAAATATAAACATAAACTAACTACAGCCCAAGATCAGGAATGTCAGGGTCACCATCACCGCCATGTATCGTACGATGCCGGTCCCATCGCCTGTCCCACCTCCGGTCCCACCCTCTATAGTCTCATCAGCTTGACGGTCATCACCATCCCCACCACGGGAATCGCCTGTGCCGCTGCCTCCACCCCTATGAGTCTCCTCAACAAGACCCTACAATAGTAAAATATTAAAAATGAAGTCAAAAACTAAGCATATTTAAATTATTTTAGTTTGTGTTCTACAAGTGTGGCAAACATGCTGATAACTCGGTATCAGTATATTGAAATAGAGTCATGTTAGTTGAAACACATGCCTAATGCCTATGCGGTGCTACGTGTGTGTTTGTATGTCATTCGGACGACCGAGGTGGGTTTTGGTCTCTTTTTCGGCTTTTTGCCTAACTGTTGGCGAGTTTTGCAATTTGGGCGATAAATCGATCTCCGTATATCGGAATTGAGTTTCTTAAGTTGTAACACGTGCCTAATGCCTATGCGGTGCTATGTGTGTGTTTGCGTGTCGTTCAGACAACTGAGGCAGTTTTTGGTCTCTTTTTCGGCTTTTTGCCTAACTGTTGCGAGTTTTGCAATTTAGGCGATAACTCGATCTCTATATGTCGGAATCGAGTCCCATAAGTTGCAGCATGTGCATAATGCCTATGTGATGCTACATTTACGTTTGCGTGTTATTCGGACGACCGAGGCGGGGTTTGGTCTATTTTTTGGCTTTTTACCTAACTGTTGGCGAGTTTTATAATTTGGGCGATAACTTAATCTCCGTATGTCAGATTCGAGTCCCATAAGTTGCAATATGTTCCTAATACCTATGCGGTGCTATGTTTCTGTTTGCGTGTCGTTCGGACGACCGAGGCGAGTTTTGATCTCTTTTTCGGCTTTTTGCCTAATTGTTAGTTCATCGGGCAAACGGGCTGATAACTCGGCATCCGTATATCGGAATCGAGTCCTGTAAGTTGTAACACGTGCCTAATGCCTATGCGGTGCTACATGTGTGTTTGCATGTCGTTCGGACTACCGATGTGGTTTTGGTCTCTTTTTCGGCTTTTTGCCTAAATGTTGGCGAGTTTTATAATTTGGGCGATAACTCGATCACTGTATGTCGGAATTGAGTTCCGTAAGTTACAACACATGCCTAATGCCTATGCGGTGCTTCGTGTGTGTTTGCGTGTCGTTCGGATGATTGAGGCGGGTTTTGGTCTCTTTTTTGGCTTTTTGCCTAAATGTTGGCGAGTTTTATAATTTGGGCGATAACTCGATATCCGTATGTCGAAATTGAGTCCCGTAAGTTTCAACATGTGTCTAATGCCTATACAGTGCTATGTCTCTATTTGCGTGTCGTTCGGATGACCGAGGTGCGTTTTGGTCTCTTTTTTGGCTTTTTACCTAACTGTTGGTTAATCGGGAAAATGGGCTGATAACTCGACATCTGTATATCAGAATTGAGTCCCGTAAGTTGCAACACGTGCCTAATGCCTATACGGTGCTACGTGTGTGTTTACGTGTCGTTCGGACGACCGAGGCGGGTTTTGGTCTCTTTTTCGACTTTTTGCCTAACTGTTGACGAGTTTTACAATTTGGGCGATAACTCGATCTTCGTATGTTGGAATCGAGTCCCGGAAGTTGCAACATGTGCCTAATTCCTATGCGGTGCTACGTGTGTTTTTGCGAGTCATTCGGACGACCGAGGCGGGTTTTGGTCTCTTTTTCGGCCTTTTGCCTAACTATTGGCGAGTTTTTCAATTTGGGCGATAACTCGATCTCCGTATGTTAGAATCGAGTCCCGTAAGTTGCAACATGTGCCTAATGCCTATGCGGTGATATATGTCTATTTGCGTGTCATTTGAAAGACCGAGGCGGGTTTCGGTCTCTTTTTTGGTTTTTTTCCTAACTGTTGGTTCATCGGGCATACAGGCTGATAACTCGGCATCCGCATATTGGAATTGAGTCCCGTAAGTTGCAACACGTGCCTAATGCCTATGCGGTGCTACATGTGGGTTTTCGTGTCATTCGGACGACCGAGGTGGGTTTTGGTCTCATTTTTGGCTTTTTGCCTAACAGTTGGTTCATCGGGAAAATGGGCTGATAACTCGGCATTCGTATATCGGAATCGAGTCTCGTAAGTTGCAAGACGTGCCTAATGCCTATGCAATGCTACGTGTGTGTTTATGTGTCGTTCGGACGACCGAGGTGGGGTTTGGTCTCTTTTTTGGCTTTTTGTTTAATTGTTGGCGAATTTTGCAATTTGGGCGATAACTCGATCTCCGTATGTAGGAATCGAGTCTCGTAATACTATATTTGTGAACCGTAACAAAGAAGATAACATATAATGTGCTAACGTAATAAACCAAAACTTTCAAGCAGTCACAGAAAATTATACGATTACATTTGTTTGTAAAAATGATAGATGTAATAAAATTATACATTAAGTGCGACAGTAATGGTATAAACGATACAGTGGGCAAATTTTATTTATTTGTACCTCAATTCTTTCTGTATATATCAATTCCAGTAGGTTTACTTATATGGAAGTTTCATAAATAGTAAACTCTGACTTTCTCACAATGTTTTCTGTTGAGTCCGATTGCAAACACAGGAATTTTCCCAATACTCCAAACACATTTCTTCTTACAAAACGATTTACCACGTAAATTACTACCTCAATTAATCATAGGTGGGAATAGGGATGGATCCACAACCGATAATCAAAGATTTGTTAGTTTTCTTTCTTCATGAACAGAGACAAATATATATATAGTTGGATCTAACTCACAGCAGGAGCAGGAGGATCCTTAGCTTCTTTATATGATTTTAGTGTAAATTTTTGTAAATTAAGGCAACTTAGGTTCCAAACCTCCTTTAAGAGCCAAGACAAATATTACTTACCATTTCTATTTGGTTGAACCACTATCTTTTGATTGATGTTGCTCCGCGTACTTGTTATTTAGATATATTTTTCATAACATCTATTGATTTGCTATTGATTACTATGATTAGATATTAATATCATTCATACCTAATTAGTCTAACAACATGTTGAGATTGGACTTCATATGATTAGATTGAATGTTAAGCTTCTTTATTATTAAAAAACTTATATTTTAATAGCTCAAATACACATAATGTCTCATATACTAATTATAACACAAAACTTAACCCCCAAAGAATAAAAAATAGAAATAAACGAAAGATTTGTTTAAACAAGACATCGAGCACGCACAGTACGACACTGAATATACAACAACAAAAGGTGCGAATAGCTTACAACACAATGAGAGATTAGTGCATTTATTCACATTTTAGAAACTAAAATAGTAATGGCATACAAAATTAACCAGGGACACAAATATTCTCAACATAAGATGGTAGCACACAGAAATTAACCATCATACACACATAGAAATATATATACTATGTACATAACAATACGCTACAGAATGGTACGTAGATTTATCTTTACGTACATAACAATAATACAAATATGTACAAAATATAAAACAATCAGCAAAATGAAAAGGCAAGATTTTTTTTACAAATCCTACAAAACTGAAAACAGAATGCAAGACCAACCCGGGATTCAGGCTCCAAAACCCACTTGACAATCTCAACTTTTAATTTGAAGAATAACACAATGCCCAAAAGTTTTCATACTTTGATTTAAAGAAGCTAAACACAAGCACTGTACTTTGGATTTTGGCCAAACAAATTGAGAAATTTACCAAACTAACTTAACACAAGCACTATCAATACCAGTATAAATCAAATAATATAGACCTTAAATCAAATCTTATTATACATTGAGATGATAACAAAGCTATTATAATTGTTCCATAAGTTAATTAGGGGAAAAAGTTGAATTGGAAAAACTTACTGAGTTCGAGGCGAGGACTGTCGACAGTGAGGACAGAGGCGAGGCGGCGACGGGGACTCGATGGCGAGGTGGTATGTGGTAATCAGAAGTAGGGCGACGGCGTAATCGGAAGATGGACAACGGTGAGCTACTCAGGGCAACGACAGGAGGAAGAGGGAAAGAAGATTCGCGGGGGGTGGGGGGAAGAAAAAGGATAAGCAAAAAAAATTAAAACTGATCTGTTATATAGGACTCATTCTCGACGACATAGCCGTCGCTATTAATCCCGTCGCTAATGACTTAATACCGACGGTACAGTCCCGTCGCCGATGCTAAAGCCCGTCGCCCTAAACCCTTCCCACGCGCGGGTAGTGGAAAAGATGGCACCATATGAGTGAAAATAAGTCATTGCTGACGGCATACATTAATGACGGCTTGGCCGTCGCTAGTGAGGTCATTCCCGACGGCTATTCTCCCGTCGCCATTACTTCCGTCGCCTATGACCCATTTTTTTGTAGTGAAAGACATCCTTAGTGGATTTCCTACTCGAGGAGTAGAAGAGTGAACTAGGAGCTTTAAGTGCTCTGAATCACTTAAAACGACTGTGTCTATTACATTCTTGCTGTAACTGCCATATTTGCCATAATTGCTATAACTACCTCACTCTCATTAACTCACTATCTTAAGGGAGATTAAAACAAATATTAATTCAGCTAAGTTTTAATCATTATCAACTAACAAGTTAAATCAAAAAGAATTTTAAAATATCTATTCAACCCCCCCCCCCCCTTCTAGATAACTATTGTGCCTCTGGGAACTAACAATTGGTATCAAAGCAGGTTCAATTATATAGCCTACAAAGCTTAAGTAGATCCAATGGCACACTTACCAAGTGAATCAAGGACTGGAGGAGGCAACAAGTCACCAATGTGCAACAAAGATAAATTTGCAAACTGGAAAGTTAGGATGCAAGCATACATGAACTCAATAGATGAAGATCTATTTAAGACTGTTCAGAATGGGCTCTATGTTCCAATATAGGTTGCACCAACTACAAACGATCGAAATAGAATACAAATCAAAGTCAAAAAGGAGTGGACAGATAACGAGATGAGAGCTGTTCAACTCGACAAGAAGGCCAAGAACATTTTGTTTCAATCCTTAGAAGGCAATTTGTTCGAAAATGTGGTCAACAGCAAAATAACAAAGGAGTTTGGGAAGCACTACTCATCATGCAAGAAGGAACGGAAGAAGTAAGAGAAAACAAAAAATCTCTCCTGACACAGCAGTATGAAATGTTTGCTCATGTTCAAGGAGAAAACGTCACTGCCACCTATGAGAGATTCAACGTTCTGCTCAACTCTCTACGAGCTTAGAGAAAGATCTATCCAAACAAAGATCTAATCATAAAGTTCATGATGGCGTTACCAAGCAGGTGGGATGCCAAAACCACTGCTATTAGAGAGTCAAAGAATTTCCACGAGATGACTGTTCAACAGCTATTCGGTAACCTCCTCACATACGTACTGGAGCTGACTCAACGAGCAGAAACTCTGTCAGAAGACAGAAAGAAGGATAAGGGTTTTGCTCTCAAAGCAACTGAAAGTACCTCCAAGGTTAACACTGAAATTGACTCAGACTGTGATGAAGACGATGATGAAGACCTTGCAATGTTGGTGAGAAGACTAAGAAGGTTCATGCGTCAAGGCAAAACCAGCAAGCCAAAGAAGGTTAACAACTACAACAGCCAGGAGTAAATGAATGATCTATACTACAACTGCAAGAAGCCTGGCCATTTAATTGCCATTTGCAACAAACCTCTCAGAGAAGAGCTAAAGAAGAAATCACATCCGAAGAAGAAATACAAAGATCCTCAAATGACTAATCCATGCCTAATGGCCAAACATGCAAAGGACAAACTAAACTCCAACATGCATGAAGTAAGTATCGATGAGGTATTTGACTTCAACTCTCCTGATGTAGACATTAATGATTGGAGAACTGTATTGCATGGCATAACAACTAATTTGCATCAATACATGAAGTGGTACAGAGTTCTATCGAAGGATTATTCACTTCTTCAAGCGTAGAAAAAGAAGTTCAAGAAGAACTGGAAACGACCCTTCTAAGTACTAACTTTCTCTCCAAGCTTGAGGCTGAGAATGAGATCTTAAAACAGACCAATGAGCTCAATGCACAAAGAGAGTCCAATCTAACCTCTAAAATTGAGGAACTAGAAAAGACTATCTCTACATGGAACAAATCGTCATTATCCATGGACTCCCTGCTCTCTAGTCAAAGAAGTACATTTGACTGAACAGGCTTAGGCTTTGGGGAATCCACCTCAGAGCTAAGTGTGGAACAAATAAAGGAAACTAACACTAGTAATGCTTCAAGTTTTAGTAGAGGCACTACATTTGTGAAATCCTCACAGAAGGAAGAACCAGCCTAACCCAGCTCTACTGATTCCATCCATACTCCATGGAGTAAATGATCTCATACTGGCCTGGGTTTCAGAAATGAGAAGAGTAACCCATCCTCCACTCACCAACCTCAAAGGATCGTAGAGTTAAGTGAGACTAACTCTACGAATCAACTGGGAAAGTACAGTAGAGGTAAGGTACACTCCTCACATTTCATGAAACCCCATGACATATAGAAGAAAGAAAATCAGTTTAACAGAAGAATGACTAAAGAGCCACAAAAGTCCAAATGGAGAAAGAATTCTCTCTCACACACAAGCATGTATCATATTAAGTGTTTTGTGTGCTACAAAATTGGTCACAAGGCTGTAAAGTGCTATTATAATTCCATGCATATGAGACCCAAGTTCAAACAGATTTGGGTCCCAAAGGGTACTAAAAAAATAGGACCCATGCAAATATGGGTACCAAAATGAAGGTTTAATGTTACCACAGGAAAAGAGCTCCACGATCACGACCTGGTATCTGGATAGTGGATTCTCAAGGCACATGACTAGGAACAAAGCCATTTTGTCTAACTACGTAGAAAAGGAAGGTCCCTCAGTCATCTTTGGAGACAACGGCTCTAGCAAGATAAGAGGATATGGCTCAGCTGAAAATGGAGTAGTGTCCTTCAGTAGAGTGGCCTATGTGGAAGGACTACAACATAGTCTTCTAAGCATCAACCAACTCTGCGACAAGGGTCATCAAGTTACATTTCTCAACAATTAGTGTCAAGTCAGAGATTTGAAGACATATGCTGTAAAGCTAACCGGGACAAGAGAAGGAAATGGCTATACTGTAAATCTTGGACAACTGAGCTCAGACGAGATAATATGCTTTCTGGCTAAAGCATTTGAAGAAATGAGCTGGTTATGGCATAGAAGATTGTCTTATCTCATCTTCAAAAGCATGTCCAAACTGGCCTCAAAAGATCTTGTTGCAGGCCTACCCAAGTTCAGCTTCGTCAAAGAAAGGCCATGCAATGCCTGTCGGCTTGGAAAGCAGACCAAAAGCTCATTCAAGAGCAAAACTGCCAACACAATTGACAAGCCCCTGCAGTTGCTCCACATGGATATATTTGGGCCAATTCTAACAACAAGTCTCGGAGGGAAAAGATACTCACTGGTTATAGTCGATGACTACACCAGGTTCACATGGGTATTCTTTATAACCTCAAAGGATGAAACAAGCTCACAACTGATCAAGATGTTTAGGCTGGTGATGAACGAGAAAGGAAAGAAAATCAAGGCTATAAGGAGTGATCATGGAAGAGAATTCGACTTCTCTAAAATGGACCAGTTCTGCACAGACAATGGCATCAGTCACAACTTCTCAGCTCCACGAACTCCTCAATAAAATGGGTTAGCTGAGAGAAAGAACATGACACTGATAGAGGCTAGAAGAACTCTACTAGCAGTAGCCCATCTGCCTGAATACTTATGGGCAAAAGCTATCAACACTGCATGCTACACTCCCTATGAACTGTGGAAAGGAAAAAAGCCAAGTGTCAGCTACTTTCATGTATTCGGCTGTGCATGCTACATTCTCAACAATGGAAAGCAGTACTTGAAAAAGTTTCAACCCAAGTCAGACGAAGGAATCTTTCTTGGATATGCCACATACAGTAAATCCTGCAGACTGTTCAAAAAGAAGACACTGAGTGTTTATGTGACGCCCCCAAAATTAGGTATACATCACCCATCTTAGGTCCCCAGATACATGGTACAGAATTCAAATACAACTGTCGTGTACAATACGACAAAACATAAACTGTGAGTTTGAATACAAATATTGTCTACTAGAGATTATACAAACTCAAAAGGAGTCCTCATTACAATTATTATCACACTATTTCACAGAATAGTGTGGACTAATAATGCTATCCTCTAGACCATCACTCCGTTCCCCGACTCGTCCCAGCTATATTCTCATTTCCTGAAGAGAACAGTGAAAGAAAGGGTTAGCTCAACTAGCCTAGTAAGAAATATTATGACTAAGATAATGCATAATAAATTATCATTAGTCTCCAACAATGTTAAACTGATAAAATATAATAGACATCAAGTTTAACTGCAGAAAAACAAGCAATCCATTAAAAGAGTCAACTGAAAATAAAATCTACTATCTTTTATGATTTAAAAGGGTTTTCATCACTGTTATCGCTGAGACTCTGCTTAATAAATATTCCACATCATCGAATCACCCCTGCACTACGGCCAATGATATTCTTTAGTATCACGACCACAATTATCCATGTACTACGGACCTAGAATATTTGTGTATTCATTAATGGTCATGATCATGCCAACAACTGTCCATCAATGCATTACGGGCTAATGAGGACTTTTACCACATCATTTGTAACATTATGGTCATGATTACACCGAATAATCCCTAGTCATAATCATACCAAGTCCATCTATGCTCTACAGGCCACAGATGACTTTCAAAGAATATAAATATAAGGATGATGACAATGATATAAGAATTCAATAAAACAAGTTCAAGAATTAATTTATCCATAAACTAATAATGTCCAAATTGTCAACATGATACTGCTTTGTAAAGTAAAATTCAAGAATGCTTAGAAGAATATTTTCATGAAAAGATACTGGATGAAACTCAAATATCAATGATATTCCACTAATTTAATGGAGTATAGTAGTCAAAACTTTAACCAACTGAGTATAATAAAGAATGGAATAACAAAAGAAATCACCATGCATTAGGTACTTCGCATAGACAGGTTATTCCAACAGAATACTAAATAACAGAACTAGGTCAGGCGAAATTCGCACCGACAGGATGTTCCAACAGAATAATAAAGAATAGAATAACAACATAAATCACCTTGTATGCAGTACTTCGCATAGACAGGTTATTCCAACAGAATACTAATAAGGACGGAATCAAGTCTGGCGTAAAACGCACAGACATGATATTCTAACAGAATAATAATAAAGATGGAACCAGGTCCGGCGTAAAACGCACAGACAAGATATTTCAACAGAATAATAAAGACGGAATCAGTTCCAGCGTAAAACGCACAGACAGGATATTCCAACAAAATAATAAAGACGAAATAATAGAAGAATGTCACCAAGTATAGGTTAGACCACATATACAGGTTATTCTAACAGAATAATAAGAAATGAAATAACAACAGTTCTCTTCATGAATAAGAAAGAATAACACCCCTTACCGTAAAAGAACTGAATATAAGAGTAGTTAAGTAGCAGAAATCTTTTCTTCTTTCTTTCTATAATTTTCTCTCTCTAGAGTTTCAGTGAATTCGTAAGAAATAATGAAGGAACGAGCTTCTATTTATAGGAGAATGGAAGTGTACTATTTATGAACGAATTATTTTTGCATAATTATTTCTTCAACCAAATACAATAAAGTCAATCAACTAACTAATAAAATCATATCAAAAATTAAAATATAATACATATATATATATATATATATATAAACACATGTTTTTAACTTATATATATCAATATTATATATACACAACTTAATTTTTCTCCCCAAAACCAACATCAATCCCACACCCTCCCAATAATCACTTTCACTACACTCTTACACATCACTATCATACTATCATTTTTCCACCATTTTCCACTCACACGCACATCACACACCTATCAATTTCACATATCATATTCTCCCACCATATACTCAATACATACATATACTTCCATACATATACTCTTCCATTTCCAAAATCATTTTTCCAACATATATGGGCCCCACATGTGGGCCCCACCTTTAAATAATTTTCTACCAATTATTTTGAAAAATGGGTAAATAGGAATTCATAAAATATACAAACTTCATAAAAATCACCTTAATAATTTTAACAATATTTATCATCTTTATTACAATTCACAATATTAATCGACAAGGTCGTTCCCAGGAAAGATGGGGCTTTCCAATAAGGATTTCTCCCTATTGGCACACAATTAGGTGTCCAAACCTCTCCTTGACAGAACTTCTAGACATCGTTAATATTGCAAATAATAATATTAATAATTTTGTCATCTCAATTATTGATTTTAACAATATAATAAATATCGACAATAATTGAATCAAATAGCGTGAGATACTATGCAACAATTACTATAGCAATAATTGAACAAAACTGAATGACTTCTCACGTAAGCATCAATAATCAATACCGTGTGCTACTATGCAACCACGCGTATTACTGTACTTTTAATACCGAGTAGTTCAACAGTATCAACGGTAAAACTTCTGCCGTTATTTTCATAAAAATATTTTTGTCGTTTTCTCAATCCGACAATAATTCTGTTGTGGGGTCCTCCAATGATTGCGCCATTGTACGAATATTCCCTGCTAAGACGAATATTCCCCGACCAATTGAATATAATATAACAACTTGCATACTATGCAAAATTTATAAATATTACCCACAACTATAACATTATATCAATTTCACTCCATATTATTCAAAAATAATATTTATAGAAAATTCATCTTTATTCAAAAAGTTGGGGTTTTACAGTTGAAGTCTCGATTCACATCATCTTTGATGAAATAGACTTGGACAAAATAGGTGCCTCAAGACACTACGACCGACAGTTCAGACACTACGAATGAGGTTATCGAGCTCAACACTACGATCGTAGTACCAGATAGTGAAATCGTTGAGCAAGGAAATTAGATCGTAGAGAGGCCTATGCCAGACAACGAACCTCCACAACAACAAGAAGAAATAGATCTTGAAGGCCTAAGATAAGAAGGCACCAAGACAGATGTCTCAACAGGAAATAGATGGGCAAGCGATCACACTCAAGATCTAATCATTGGAGATCCGAGTGCAAGAGTCAAAACAAGAGCTGCCACCCAGAATGAATGTTTTTGTCTAAGCTTCCTCTCACAAATGGAACCTAAGAAGATAGAGGATGCTATGGAAGACTCCAGCTGGATAGAAGCCATGCAGGAAGAACTTAACCAATTTTAAAGAAGCAAAGTATGGAGATTGGTACCAAGACCAAAGAGTCATTCTGTCATTGGAACCAAGTGGGTCTTCAGAAACAAGATGGATGAAGATGGAGTAATAACCAGAAACAAGGCAAGACTAGTGGCCAAGGGCTACTCTCAGGAAGAAGACATTGACTACGATGAGACATTTGCAATGTTTCCAGACTAGAAGCCATCATAATCTTCCTTGCCTTTGCTGATCACATGAATTCAAGGTCTTTCAGATGGATGTCAAAAGTACATTCCTGAATGGTGAACTTCAAGAAGAAGTCTACGTAGAGAAACCTCCAGGTTTCATCAATCCATCTCTTTCTAATTATGTTTATAGATTAGACAAAGCCTTATATGGTCTTAAACAAGCACCTAGAACATGGTATGAAACATTAATTAACTTTCTCATTGAAAATGGATTCACAAGAGGTAGAGTAGATACCACATTATTCCTTAGAAAGCATAAAAATAAAGTCTTATTGGTTCAAATATATATTGATGATATTATTTTTGGTTTTACTGATGAAAAGCTATGTAAGAGATTCTCCAAGCTTATGCAGAGCAAGTTTGAAATGAGCATGATGGGTGAGCTGAACTTCTTCCTTGGACTGCAAGTAAAGCAAACTAATGAAGGAATATTCATAAACCAAGCCAAGTACATCAAAGATTTACTTAAGAAGTATGGCATGGTGTAACGCCCCAGAAATTTGGATTTTCCAGAATTTAAGTTTAAAGAATTAGTTATTAATAAAATGAATTTTTATTAATAATATTATGTGCTATGTGGTTATTAATCGTTCTAGAACCTAGGATGATTATAAGTCGGGAGGATTCTGGCTACGAGCTAGACTGAACGAGTAGGAATTTTCAAGACGAAAATAAAAATTTTCCGGGAACAAAAATATTTCAGGGAAAAAGACGAAATAGGCACTATTCACCTGATGAAACCTAAGGGTTAGGGTTTGAAATAACCTAAGCCATTCTGAGAGTTCGGTATGTCAAAATGACATTCCGTCAAAAGATTTGCTGATAATATATCGTGAAGAGTTAAGTAAGCCAATAAAAGTTTTTCTCAAAAAACGTGCAGAAATCGGATAAAATAAAAACGACAAAAAGTACTGCTATGTACTTTTCATCTGTCTAGCTACGTTAGGGTAAAATGTGAAGGAAAACGCTCAACGCCAAAAAGTGTTTTTCAGTTTTTCGGAAATCCGAAGAATACGTAAAAGTTAATCGGTAAAGGAAAGACGAAATATCCAAAAATATTTGAAATCCGAGAATCGCAGTTTTTAAACATGTCGGACGAAACCCGAAAGATGGAACCACGAAGCTTCCAAGGGAAGCTACGTGAATAGTAAGGAGGTTAACTAAGGAGGTGGAAATAGAAGACTTAAGTATTAAGTAAACTTAAGAGTTAAGCAAACTTAAAGGTTAAGTAGACTTAAATGTTAAGTAAACTTAAGGAGTAAGTTAACTTAGTTGTTAGGTAATGAATAGTAAGGAGGTTAAGGGGGGTGAAATGACTATTTTGCCCTAACTTTGGAAAATCTATAAATAGGAAACTAGATTTCATTTAAATGAGATTTTGAAAATCCTACATTAGAGAGAGAGAGAGAGAATTCGGATGGAGAGGGAGAAGGAAGATCATGAGCATGATTGATCGGATCAAAAATGTTCGTGAAATAGAAAAGCTAGCAAATCGCCGGTTTTGTCTAGCGGAAGAAAAATAAAGAGGAAAGGTATTAAAACCTAACTTCTATGTTAGATTTTCTTTAAGTTATATATATGTTTAAAACATAACTTAATGAGGATAATGAGTAGATGATGTTAGGGATGATTTCATATGGTTGAAATCATGAGAAATAAGGAAATAAGAATTTGAAGTTTAGTAAATAAATTTCTTAAAGAAGTATATGATTCATAATGAATTAGAACAATCTGAGTTGATTATATGAATGAGTAGATGAAATAAGTAAGGAATAATGTTCTATAACATCAAATTCCAATAAAAAGTGAAATCATAATCCAAATATCGATTAAAATTAAAGAACGAACGAAGAACGCGAAGAACGTTGTTGATGGACAAATTTAAAACCATCGTAGGATAATTGTTGTTGATGGACAAGTTTAAAACCATCGCGTATAAGTTTGATGCATATTGTTTGGTTAGGAATGATAGAAACGTTCATGAAGAACAGATTAAAACATAGCTATAACGAAGTTATGGCGAAAATTTCGTAAAAGACAAACGAGAATTAGAAAGTTAGTAAATGAATTCCAAACATGGAGGGTTTCATAAGGATGTAAGAAAATGTTGAAAACGTGAGTCGTGGATTCAAGAACGAGCGAATTCCGAGTTCGGATGACCGAATTGCGGATGAACGAACAAAGAGCGTTAAAATTATAAAATAAACGAAGGGTGATGATCAAGCCAATCGAATGGCACATTAACGGATTTGGAATGAAGTTCTATCTGAGGGATATTAAAGTAAATAAGATAAGGAAGAGAATGACTTTGGAATGACCTCGTTCTGAGTTATAACGAAGAAGTTATAAGATTGCGAAGTTAGCGTCTCAAGCTTGTAAAATACTTAGAAAAATTTTTCTAGGGTTTTTGCTTGGCGCCGCGGCGCGGAGTTATGCCTTAGAGGCCGGCGCCGCAGCGCGAGTCCCGTCCCTTGGCCACTGCTAAGTGGCGCCGCAGCGCGAGATTAAGGAAGGAACATGGCGCCGCAGCGCCGGTGCTGTGCAATGCCAGAAATGAGATTTTTACTGCTCAATTTCTGGGGGATGTGCAAGAAAGAAATTCGAACATATAGTTCAATTAATGAAACACTTAATAAAGTGTATTAAACTTTTAATGAAGGTTGAATGAAAAGATTAAAAGTGATTAAAAGACAAACAATTTTTTTAAATGCGAGTTACATAACCGATGTCCGGGGAACGTAGTCGCGATGAACGAACGTGAGAGGTTGCTAGGGTTGTGATTCCTTAGACGTTGAGCAACGAGTGTAATGAATAACATTTCGATGTTATGCCATGACAGTGAGAGATAAATTTGAAGCGTTTAGACGCTGTGTACACAATGTTGTTGTGGTAAACGAGTAGTCTTAGCATACAACGAACTGTATGGCTTCGACATTAAAGAAGAATAATGAATGGTATTAAGAAAGCAGTAATGAACAGTAATGAGATTAATGGAAGCCGAATGTGATTCGGATGAGAACGTTAGAATGAAATGTAAGCGTTAAACACTTTAATCGACGTGGAGGTTAAGGGAACGTAAATATTAAATGGATAGAACCTACACCCCGTGTATGGTTTGACCGTAAGATAATGAAGGTAATGGATTGAACCATGAACGGTAAAGAAGTTGAATTAAAGATAATAGCCTTTAACGTAACAAAGCCGAGTTAAGGATTGCAGGGAATGATCGCTCTGAGTATACATAAGACTGTATGACTTAGACGATAAAGAATGAATACTGAGGCGTGGTATTTAGTTGCCAGGAAGCCGAAAGGAATAATAAATTAACTTACCGAATATTATAGTTTAATAGTGCGGATAAGTTAAGATGAGTATAGGTTGTGGTACAATCGTAACCTTTGATGGTTGACATATGGGAGCTGGGCTAAACAATTCCTTCAGTGAGCGAAGGTATATACAAAACTGGCAACCGATCTAACTCACTGTTATGGGCAGTGTAGACAAGACGGGAACTTGTTTGTTGGTTGTTTGTGGGAAACCACTCAGAGTACCATATGGACTACTAGCAGAGAAGCGATGTGTGCTGTGTCTTAGAGAAGTAACAAGAAGAAGATAAAATGTAAAACATCAAAGATGATGAGCGTAAAAGTAAGACATCTCCGTATGTTATGAAGCTGTAGAACGATAATGAAAGTGGTCGCGTAAACTTAGGTTGCAAGAATGCGAACCCTAAAAAGTAAAGTTAAGCTAATGCATAAGTCAATTATACATGACTAATTAGTGTATGTGCTTTTTTTCTTATGTGCTACATAGGAACCCAAATGAGCAGTTCAGCGTAGGCTGTAGCTGTGCGTAAGGCAAGTTTCCTAACTTCATTCATATTCTAAATGAATGCTAGTTTCTTTAGCTTCTCAGATGTTGAACTTGAGAAGTTATGTCTATGTGTGAATGTGTGATATTTGTACAAGGTGGTAGAACGTATGAGGCCTTGTGCCACAATGTGAACACTTCGGTGTTTCTATGATATGAACTGTTCTATGATTGAGCTGTTCAATACAAGTATGTTCTGTTTATACATGATCCGTTATTTTTAAGTCTGTGCTAATGATTCTAGCCAGACCTGATGAGTATGAAAAAGGTAGAAGAATAAAAGTATTTCAAAGTGCATGCGAATAATGTTTTAAAAATGATAGGAATCGTGATTATTCCTATTATTCGAGCTGCTTCATAACTTTGTTCGGTTATCGAAGTTATAAAGAATGTTTCAATTCTTGAAGATGTTTGTTCAACTGTTATGACTTGCTGGGCAATTGAATGCTCACACTTGCTTTAAATGAAAAACATTTTCAGCGAATGATGTTAGACGAACTTAAGGATCCCGTAAAGGTCAAGCTGATGGTATCCAGATGAAGTTCCCTTCAGAGTGTGAATGAGCGAGAAGATCAAGTGAAGACTTGTAATATAGAAAGATGAGATTGAACTATAGACTAGTTTAAGGAACTGTTATGTATCCTTTGTGGCGGATTAAAAGTCACTCTTGTAAGATGAAATGAATAATGTATTTATCATTATTTGTAATGAAAAAGGTTATAAGGTTTCCAGAACCTGGGATTTGAGAGTATATGTTGTTATATTTAGTTATATAATGATGTATGTTTGGAAGAAGATGGGATCGTGATGTACTAGTGACGCACGGAATTCGGGTGTGAAGATAGACCGGATTTCAGGGCGTTACAGGTTGGTATCAGAGCTGATAGGTTATAAATCTTAGGTAAGAGTATCTAAGACTATAATCGTAGAGAGAGGGATAAGAAGATCACCACGTGATCATAGTGAATCGTAGTAACGGATGAGCTGTTAAACGATGAATGATTTATAGTACTACGAAGAAGTACGGGAAGAAGAACTAAGATTGAGTTGTGAGGGATAGCATATGAATTAAAGAAAATTCGTATTAAGTAGAGAGAGATTTAGAAGTTATAAAATTTCAATTGAAGACTCATGTGATAGCTAAGTTGTATGAACCTTTGTATGGGCAGAGGTTTGTGCTTGGTGTAACAACTGCTTAGCTTATTAAAATGATAATCATTGGAATTGGTCACGCTGTCAAGATGTATATGACGAGGAGGTGAATCTTTTCTCATGTATATACTTGATAGGTAGAGAACGATAAGGTAGGTGCGAGTTCTTGAAACTCATACTTATGGTACGTTCGTGACTCATAATGATATGGTACGTTTTTGAACTTCTCAGCGAATGGACGCTTATGGTCTGTCTGGGATGGTTCTTAAACGTGTATTATTGTGGAAAGTTCCTGAACTCATAAGGTGTGGTAAGTTGATGGACTGTACTAAAATATAGAAATGTTTAGACTTAAAAAGAGTTGTTTTCAGTAGGCTTAGTATTGAAGGAGCTAGAGAAGATTAGTTATTGTCGCAGTAAGACAATGAAGGAAGGTGGAGAATAGGATATTCCAAGTCATCTAGCTACGCTAGATTTCGAAGTTTATTGAAGTCGTGCATATGTGTTCGCATTTTAAAAATGAAAGAATTGGTTCAACTTTTAGAATCAATAGATTTTTAAAAAGAACTATTCTTGGTATGTCTATGCTAATTGTTTCGGCTAGACAGAAATTGATTTGAAATATCAAAATGAATTTTATATCATCAGTGCATTTGATGCAAGGATGGTAAAAGGATGGAGTCATTAATGCAATTGAACCTGGTGTTGGATGTGATCTTAGGATCAACAACCCACTATGGTATGATGTATAATGACGAAGTCACAAACTGACGAAGTCCTCAACGTACTGTGAAAAGTACGGTATCATGACGTCATAAAACGTTTTGATGTATTGAAAAAGAATTTAAAGTATTAGTCGATGTCAATTGAGTTGACTAGACGAATGTTTCACGTTGATATCCAATTTATTGGTATGGTCTAAGTTACTTGATTTGGCTAGACAAATGGTATGCCTTGTTTAAAAGAAAATCAATCTTTTTCTTGAGAAGTTGTGCCAATCCAAATTGTTTTGGTGCGAAATCTAATGATTTAGTCTGAGGAGAACATGGAAGAGGTAGTTACTTTCTTTGTGATTGTAAACTGACCGTTAAAGAAGGGCTTACGGCGAAATGCTGTTTAACCTAGTAAGAGTTCATGGTCGATTTGACCCCTCAGCAAAAGTATGAAACGTTTTAAGAGGAAATTTTATTTTCCTCGTTATTCCTTCTGCTTCATGATTCTTGATAGGTTATGGGGGTTAGGAATGAGGGAAAGATAAGAACTCCGTTGAAAGGAAGTTGAGAAGAAGGGTAGGCTAAAATTTCGAGGACGAAATTCTGTGAAGAAGGGGTGAATGTGATGACCCGGGTATGGGTGTGGTTTTGAGAAATTCCGAGGACGGAATTTTTATAAGAGGGGAAGAGTGTAACGCACCAGAAATTTGGATTTTCCAGAATTTAAGTTTAAAGAATTAGTTATTAATAAAATGAATTTTTATTAATAATATTATGTGTTATGTGGTTATTAACCGTTCTAGAACCTAGGATGATTATAAGTCGGGAGGATTCTGGCTACGAGCTAGACTGAACGAGTAGGAATTTTCAAGACGAAAATGAAAATTTTCCGGGGACAAAAATATTTCAGGGAAAAAGACGAAATAGGCACTATTCACCTGATGAAACCTAAGGGTTAGGGTTTGAAATAACCTAAGCCATTCTGAGAGTTCGGTATGTCAAAATGACATTCCGTCAAAAGATTTGCTGATAATATATCGTGAAGAGTTAAGTAAGCCAATAAAAGTTTTTCTCGAAAAACGTGCAGAAATCGGATAAAATAAAAACGACGAAAAGTACTGCTATGTACTTTTCATCTATCTAGCTACGTTAGGGTAAAATGTGAAGGAAAATGCTCAACGCCAAAAAGTGTTTTTCAGTTTTTCGGAAATCCGAAGAATACGTAAAAGTTAATCGGTAAAGGAAAGACGAAATATCCAAAAATATTTGGAATCCGAGAATCGCAGTTTTTAAACCTGTCGGACGAAACCCGAAAGATGGAACCACGAAGCTTCCAAGGGAAGCTACGTGAATAGTAAGGAGGTTAACTAAGGAGGTGTAAATAGAAGACTTAAGTATTAAGTAAACTTAAGAGTTAAGCAAACTTAAAGGTTAAGTAGACTTAAATGTTAAGTAAACTTAAGGAGTAAGTTAACTTAGTTGTTAGGTAATGAATAGTAAGGAGGTTAAGGGGGGTGAAATGACTATTTTGCCCTATCTTTGGAAAATCTATAAATGGGAAACTAGATTTCATTTAAATGAGATTTTGAAAATCCTACATTAGAGAGAGAGAGAGAATTCGGATGGAGAGGGAGAAGGAAGATCATGAGCATGATTGATCGGATCAAAAATGTTCGTGAAATAGAAAAGCTAGCAAATCGCCGGTTTTGTCTAGCGGAAGAAAAATAAAGAGGAAAGGTATTAAAACCTAACTTCTATGTTAGATTTTCTTTAAGTTATATATATGTTTAAAACATAACTTAATGAGGATAATGAGTAGATGATGTTAGGGATGATTTCATATGGTTGAAATCATGAGAAATAAGGAAATAAGAATTTGAAGTTTAGTAAATAAATTTCTTAAAGAAGTATATGATTCATAATGAATTAGAACAATCTGAGTTGATTATATGAATGAGTAGATGAAATAAGTAAGGAATAATGTTCTATAACATCAAATTCCAATAAAAAGTGAAATCATAATCCAAATATCGATTAAAATTAAAGAACGAACGAAGAACGCGAATAACGTTGTTGATGGACAAATTTAAAACCATCGTAGGATAATTGTTGTTGATGGACAAGTTTAAAACCATCGCGTATAAGTTTGATGCATATTGTTTGGTTAGGAATGATAGAAACGTTCATGAAGAACGAATTAAAACATAGCTATAACGAAGTTATGGCGAAAATTTCGTAAAAGACAAACGAGAATTAGAAAGTTAGTAAATGAATTCCAAACATGGAGGGTTTCATAAGGATGTAAGAAAATGTTGAAAATGTGAGTCGTGGATTCAAGAACGATCGAATTCCGAGTTCGGATGACCGAATTGCGGATGAACGAACAAAGAGCGTTAAAATTATAAAATAAACAAAGGGTGATGATCAAGCCAATCGAATGGCACATTAACGGATTTGGAATGAAGTTCTATCTGAGGGGTATTAAAGTAAATAAGATAAGGAAGAGAATGACTTTGGAATGACCTCGTTTCGAGTTATAACGAAGAAGTTATAAGATTACGAAGTTAGCGTCTCAAGCTTGTAAAATACTTAGAAAAATTTTTCTAGGGTTTTTGCTTGGCGCCGCGGCGCGGAGTTATGCCTTGGAGGCCGGCGCCGCAGTGCGAGTCCCGTCCCATGGCCACTGCTAAGTGGCGCCGCAGCGCGAGATTAAGGAAGGAGCATGGCGCCGCAGCGCCGGTGCTGTGCAATGCCAGAAATGAGATTTTTACTGCTCAATTTCTGGGGGATGTGCAAGAAAGAAATTCGAACATATAGTTCAATTAATGAAACACTTAATAAAGTGTATTAAACTTTTAATGAAGGTTGAATGAAAAGATTAAAAGTGATTAAAAGACAAACAATTTTTTTAAATGCGAGTTACATAACCGATGTCCGGGGACCGTAGTCGCGATGAACGAACGTGAGAGGTTGCTAGGGTTGTGATTCCTTAGACGTTGAGCAACGAGTGTAATGAATAACATTTCGATGTTATGCCATGACAGTGAGAGATAAATTTGAAGCGTTTAGACGCTGTGTACACAATGTTGTTGTGGTAAACGAGTAGTCTTAGCATACAACGAACTGTATGGCTTCGACATTAAAGAAGAATAATGAATGGTATTAAGAAAGCAGTAATGAACAGTAATGAGATTAATGGAAGCCGAATGTGATTCGGATGAGAACGTTAGAATGAAATGTAAGCGTTAAACACTTTAATCGACGTGGAGGTTAAGGGAACGTAAATATTAAACGGATAGAACCTACACCCCGTGTATGGTTTGACCGTAAGATAATGAAGGTAATGGATTGAACCATGAACGGTAAATAAGTTGAATTAAAGATAATAGCCTTTAACGTAACAAAGCCAAGTTAAGGATCGCAGGGAATGATCGCTCTGAGTATACATAAGACTGTATGACTTAGACAATAAAGAGTGAATACTGAGGCGTGGTATTTAGTTGCCAGGAAGCCGAAAGGAATAAGAAATTAACTTACCGAATATTATAGTTTAATAGTGCGGATAAGTTAAGATGAGTATAGGTTATGGTACAATCGTAACCTTTGATGGTTGACATATGGGAGCTGGGCTAAACAATTCCTTCAGTGATCGAAGGTATATACAAAACTGGCAACCGATCTAACTCACTGTTATGGGCAGTTTAGACAAGACAGGAACTTGTTTGTTGGTTGTTTGTGGGAAACCACTCAGAGTACCATATGGACTACTAGCAGAGAAGCGATGTGTGCTGTGTCTTAGAGAAGTAATAAGAAGAAGATAAAATGTAAATCATCAAAGATGATGAGCGTAAAAGTAAGACATCTCCGTATGTTATGAAGCTGTAGAACGATAATGAAAGTGGTCGCGTAAACTTAGGTTGCAAGAATGTGAACCCTAAAAAGTAAAGTTAAGCTAATGCATAAGTCAATTATACATGACTAATTAGTGTATGTGCTGTTTTTCTTATGTGCTACATAGGAACCCAAATGAGCAGTTCAGCGTAGGCTGTAGCTGTGCGTAAGGCAAGTTTCCTAACTTCATTCATATTCTAAATGAATGCTAGTTTCTTTAGCTTATCAGATGTTGAACTTGAGAAGTTATGTCTATGTGTGAATGTGTGATATTTGTACAAGGTGGTAGAACGTATGAGGCCTTGTGCCACAATGTGAACACTTCGGTGTTTCTATGATATGAACTGTTCTATGATTGAGCTGTTCAATACAAGTATGTTCTGTTTATACATGATCTGTTATTTTTATGTCTGTGCTAATGATTCTAGCCATACCTGATGAGTATGAAAAAGGTAGAAGAATAAAAGTATTTCAAAGTGCATGCGAATAATGTTTTAAAAATGATAGGAATCGTGATTATTCCTATTATTCGAGCTGCTTCATAACTTTGTTCGGTTATCGAAGTTATAAAGAATGTTTCAATTCTTGAAGATGTTTGTTCAACTGTTATGACTTGCTGGGCAATTGAATGCTCACACTTGCTTTAAATGAAAAACATTTTCAGCGAATGATGTTAGACGAACTTAAGGATCCCGTAAAGGTCAAGCTGATGGTATCCAGATGAAGTTCCCTTCAGAGTGTGAATGAGCGAGAAGATCAAGTGAAGACTTGTAATATAGAAAGATGAGATTGAACTATAGACTAGTTTAAGGAACTGTTATGTATCCTTGGTGGCGGATTAAAAGTCACTCTTGTAAGATGAAATGAATAATGTATTTATCATTATTTGTAATGAAAA
Source organism: Panax japonicus (assembly GCA_020205505.1). Lineage (NCBI taxonomy): Eukaryota > Viridiplantae > Streptophyta > Magnoliopsida > Apiales > Araliaceae > Panax > Panax japonicus. The sequence goes on from JAINUV010000236.1 coordinate 46,685, forward strand.
AGGTTATAAGGTTTCCAGAACCTGGGATTTGAGAGTATATGTTGTTATATTTAGTTATATAATGATGTATGTTTGGAAGAAGATGGGATCGTGATGTACTAGTGACGCACGGAATTCGGGTGTGAAGATAGACCGGATTTCGGGGCGTTACACATGGAATCAGCCTCTCCCATGAAAACCCCAATTGCTCCTGCAACCTAGCTTGACAAAGATGAAAAAGGTAAAAGTATTGGTATATCTTAATATAGAGGTATGATGGGCTCTCTTTTATATCTAACTGCCAGTAGACCAGACATAATGTTTGCAACATGCATATGTGCTAGATTTCAGGCTAATCCTAAAGAATCACATTTAACTGCCGTAAAGAGGATTTTCAGGTATCTCAAGGGTACACCTTATTTGGGACTTTGGTATCCCAAGGAATCCTCATTTGAACTAACAGGATACACAGATGTTGATTTTGCAGGCTGCAAAATAGATAGAAAAAGTACCAGTGACACCTGTCAATTGCTAGGAAATAGGCTTGTGTCCTGGTTTAACAAGAAGCAAAACTCAGTTTCTACCTCGACAGCAGAAGCTGAATACATTTCTGCTGGCAGCTGCTGTGCTCAGATCCTATGGATGAAAAATTAGCTAACAGATTATGGGTTTGAATTCAAATCCATACATATTCAGTGTGATAACACAAGTGGCATAGCAATAACTCATAATCCTATCATGCATTCTAGGACTAAGCATATAGAAATAAGGTATCACTTCATTAGGGATCATATGCAAAATGGAACTATATCTTTATAATATATCCCTACTGAAAATAAACTTGCTGATGTCTTTACAAAGCCCATAGATGAATCCAGATTTAACAAGTTAATAAGTGAGCTAGAAATGCTTAATTTACAACCATGAAATATATTCTCTAGTGTGTGCAAACCATACAGATATAAAGGCTATGGTTGAAATCGTAGACATGATCAAGGGAAGTCCATGATCGCATGGCTGAAGTAACACAGACTCAACAATTATAGCACAGACTCAACGATGGTAGAGCCCCATCAACAAAACAAAGGAGCATCCTGTGATGAGAAAGTTCAAAACAAAGCAACCCCGCTGATAAGTGCCTCAGGAACAAACCTAACCCATGATTCACTCTATGAGTTTGGCCCTTCCTGAGTTACCTTAAAAGAATACTAAGTCAAAAACTCATCACAAGGATCCGGATAGACTCGATGATCGTAGTTCAGACACGACGATTGCTGGACAGACTCAACGATCGTAGTTCAGACAAGACGATTGCTGGACAGACACAATGAATACTGAGCAGACTCAATGATCGTAAAGGCTACCTCAACGACCGTAGTCCTCACTAAGGACACATTAGCTCAGAAGAAGCTAAGGGTAATTTAATACAATCCTCTTCAGTCAAATTCGCAGAGCCAAGCAGAATTTGACACCTGCCCCACTAAATAAAAAATTGGAGAGAGGGAAACTACAAGTATAGTTTGAAAATGCCTTTTTGAAATCAGAAGTTCAAAAAGCTTATCTCTCTCATCTCTCTCTCTACAAGAAGAAACTCTAACCCTTAAGAAAGCTTAGACAACCATACTCTTTGCAAAGAAATCAATGGCCGCCTCCAACGTCATCTCTGGCTACAGATTGTGCTTCGGTGAGTTCAAAACTGCTGAACCCAAATTTCATAAGACTCTGACATTGATAAAGAAGGCAGGTCTTGAAGAAGCCCTGGGTACGAGCACCTGGATTTACCCGATGCTGATAAAGGAGTTTTACAGGAATGGGGATTCGAATATAATGTTATCACCATAAAGGTCAAGGACGTGGAAATCAAACTAAGAACTGAGGATATCAACCTAGCCCTAGGCTTAAAAAATGAGGGGTTCCCGATCATAAATGGCATTGACTTTTATGAAGGCCTAAAGAAGATGCATCACAAGAAAATCCCCACGGTCAAGGGATACAAGAAAAAGGAGTTTCCTAAGAGGTACGAATTTCTGGCCAATATTATTGGGAAGTGCATATGTTGCAAAAGCTCTGGCCATGACTCTGTAAATGAGGTACAACTCAAGCTCATGACAGCCATAAGTTGTTGAATGCAACTCAACAATGGAGCTCTACTGCTTGAATGGATTGGGAAATTGATCACCAGCTCGAAGAAGACAAAGAGCTCTCAAAAGATGCTCTACGGGCGATTTATAAGCATCATACTACAGTCTGCTCTGAGTGATAAAATTAGGGACAATGAACGAGAATCCATCAATCCAAATCGACGAATAACTCAGTAGCTATTTCAGAACTGGAAAAGGAACCCAGCTGAGAATGTACGCATGATGTCAGAGTCCAGTGGAAGAACTGGTGAAATAAAGGAATCAGGGATTCCAAGAAACATGTCAGTCGTCAAAGAGACTGAAGAAGAAGAGGAAGAGACCAACAAGGGAGAACCCACTGCCTTTGTCAGAAAAAGCAAGGGCAAGAGAAAGATAAATACTAGAATGGTAGAAGAACCTCAAGGGTCTACCCGTGATATACCTATAGAGTCATCTGATATTGAGACTCTCAGAATCCTAAGGAGAAAAGAACAAATGGCTGAGGTAGATGAAGACAGAGCCACCATATCACAGCTGCTGAAGAAGAATAAAATCAGTCACAAGTCCAAGAGGCCATCTGTCTCTTCGATCGTAGAGTCTCTACCGATCTTAGGGACCAGACTAAACACCTCAAGCAAGGAAGTTACTACACCAGATGGCCTGACTGACCAATAGGACAAAGCTGAAGAATGTCCTGAGGCTGTGGCTCAGCTTAGAAAACTTAAAAGAAAATTGGTTAAGAAGTACATCCTGATCAATAAAGGGGTACTCAAGGAGGAAGACAAGAGGATGGCTGCTAAAAAAGAACTATCCAAAGAAAGCCAAAAGGAGATAGCTCAAGCTGAGGGGATATACCTGAAGTTCTCACCTTAGAAAATGCTCAAGCTGAGGGGTTGTTACCTGAAGTTCTCACCTTGGAAATTGCTTCAGCTGAGAAGGAGCTACTAGTCCTGCAGATGGATGATCACATTAAGGGGGAGCCTCATGATATCCCAATGACATAAGAAGCTTCTCTTACAGAAAATGAGGGAGAGCCTGAGCAAGAAAATCAAAAGGAAGTCATTGACATAGTGGAATCCTCAACAGGAGATAGAGAAGAAGAGGAAGACAAAGATGATGATGAACTTGAGATCACAAGTGTGGGTCGTGATGGGTATAGGAGTTATCTTTACAATCAGCTATTTTACTATCTCCCCATGATGCCATATCATCAAGCTCAAATTCTAAACTCCTGGAGTCACATGTTTTGGAGCTTCAAAGAATATCCAGCCATTTCTGTGCTAGCTCATTGATTTCCAGGCAACTTCAACTTTGCTAAGAAGCTGATAACAAATGGTCCCTCTTCAAGGATGGTGCGTGATGTATTATCTATCCCAATTCTGTTCAGAGTTAATCACTATCCACTATCCTTCTTCAGCCAATTTTATGAATTTCCAAGCTGGTTGGAAGTGGTTCTAAACCCACCAAGTCAATCCCCAGTTACGAAATCCCAAAATTCAGTAACTGATGAACCAAACGTGCCAAACTTCATATTAATCCCAACTCCCATCATCCTTACGATTACTGACTCTAGATTCATCGTAGAGTCCCAAGCTCAAATCGTAGAGCCACCCTCGTCAAACACCCAAACAAAGTACCCACCATTAGATATTCCCTCTTCCTCTTCCAATAATTACTTTAACCTTGATCTTGTCCTCTACTCCTTGCAAGATAAATATAAGAAAACATCCCCTCCTTTGAACAATCCCCAACTCAATGACCTACTTTCAGATTTGCCCACCAAAGCTGAGTTGAATGAAGTGTCCAAGAAAGTGATCAAGGACATCAATGAGAGCCTTGAAGCTCACTCAGAACTCATCTCAGACTGACAAAAATGATCAGTGATGCAAATAATCTCCCAAGCACTCTAAACTCTGAGCTTACAAAGAAGCTAAGGGAGATCATCAAGGAAATTGTTAAGAGCATAAAGGACAGGGATGACATTCACTTTCTAGCAGCTAAAGGACACAGAGATGCAGTTATTGCCTTACAGACAGTTCAAAATGCCCAGAACAAACTTATGTTGGAAAGCATAATCAATCTGCAAACTTCTGTAAAAGAATTCCAACAATTCTATGTCACCCAAGGACTGTAGACTGACAATGTTCTAACCTTCCTCCGAAATAAGGAAGCTCAATCTGAAGCTCTGATCAAGGAAAATTAAGAGGACATTGCTCAAATGCAAAGCCAACTCAACGAGCTCATCCAAGGAGTGACTCGCCTGTCCGAACACATTTGAACCATTAATACTGACATAAAGGGGGAGAATTAAAGGAAAGGGCAAAGTAATAGTACAATTCCACAATCAATCCTCAAGGAGTCCTCCTGCAAGGCCGACTCACCAACGGACTATACGACCCGGCCATCAGACTCATCTATCTGATCAGTAGGAAATCTTAATGGCTCAGCCTATAAGGAGTCTAGGGCCAGACACCAGCTCATAAAATGTGACCACAACAGGCCTCAGAATACCAATTAGAGATCTTGCATTCATGAGTAGGCATGATCACAATCCTAGGCTAAACCCGAGTGAGCTGGAAGATCTATCCAAGAGAGATGAAGCAAGCAGGAAAAGAAGGGCTGAGGAGTATGCCAATCCTCCTCGCAAAAGATCAAAGAAATAGAGATAAGTGAAAATTTAAATTATTATTGATGTAAAGCTAAATTGTAATATTCTTCGAATATCAATAAATTCATGCTTATTCTCTATAAATTTCAGCTGTTCACTGAAATACTAAGTCATATTTACTTTTCTGCAAATGCATCTAGAAATTGATAATCATGATAACAAAATCTCCTTGTTTATGTCAACATCAAATTGGGGAAGATTGTTGGGAGAATGCATATTTTGATTTGATGGTTAAATATAAATGCTCATGATTATATGTAAAATCCTTAGAGAAATACATGAACAAGGACTTAGTGAAAGATCAAATTTGTTAGGTTGATCTACATCTTGAAGCGTAATAGATAGGCTTCAACAAGAATCATAGTGTATCAAGCTGATCAAGATTATAGTAGCCAAGGAATAAACATAGAACATCGAGGATCGTAGTATGCCTACCTTGAAAGACCTCTTCGGAAATCATAGAGTGGTCCCATCGTTTATCGAGCCAACTCAGAGATCGTAGTGTGCTCTCGGAAATGTAGAGCTTCCAAACATAAGCAAGTGAAGATCATAGTGTGCAAGTCTTTAAGAGAAATCGTAGTGCTCTTGTTTGGTAGCATCAGACCAAACACCAAGGTAACAAGACATCTCGATCTGAATCGTAGAGTATCATCTGCATTATGTCAGAAGCATCGAGCCCCACCTTTTGTTTAAAGATAAGATCCAATAAATAAGGAATGCGGTTTAAACGTTGAAGTCCTCACCAGTCCCAATGGCACAAAAGATATCCTTAGTATATAACAAAAGGAATGTATTCAAGAAGCTAAGGAAAGGACCATAGGACAGAGGAAAACACCTTTTTAGGTGTTGGGTGAGAAAGCAGTCTGCTGTGTCAGTGGGCCAGAATGAAATTTAGAAGATGTGGAGAAAAGTCTCCATCAAAGTTCAGAAATGTCAAACGTATTTAATGCTTCACCAAAAGGCTTCAACGGATATATTTCAAGGATCACATATATGCAGATCATATGCAGATGAGAGAGACAAGAAAAGCATTAAACAAAAAACATACAAGAACTCTCAACGCTCAACTCTACGATCTGAGAAAAAGAGAAAGCTTGCTCAGCTACTCAGTTCTTTTGAACAAGTGCTTAACAGCAACTGAGTAGCAACCATCAAGAACTCAACAACTACCAATAAACTTAAGTAAGAGTTCCAAGTCAGAAGAACTTGAAGAGTTCTAAGTGAACTGTGAAGAGCCAAGTCTACTAGGCTTGAAGAGTTCAAGAGTGAACTTAGAAGTTCCTAGACTGCTGGTCTAGAAGGAATCTGTGAGATTTAGAAAGTGTAAAAGACATCCTTAGTGGATTTCTTACTCGAGGAGTAGAAGAGTGGACTAGGAGCTTTAAGTGCTCTGAACCACTTAAAACGACTGTGTCTATTACATTCTTGATGTAACTGCCATATCTGCCATAACTGCTATAACTTCCTCACTCTCATTAACTCACTATCTTAAGGGAGATTAAAACAAATATTAATTTTGCTAAGTTTTAATCATTATCAACTAATAAGTTAAATCGAAAAGAATTTTAAAATATCTATTCAACCCCCCCTTCTAGATAACTATTGTGCCTCTGGGAACTAACATATTACAATTACGGAAGAGAAGGTCACCTAGCCCAATTTTGTTGTGTAGTGAAGTCAAGTCCAGCTGGAATTGAGACACCAAATGCTCTCTAAGACAAGTCAAAGTCAGTAATTCAAAGGAGAGCGTTTGTTGTGACCTCCCAAAAAGTGAGGAACCTGAACGTAGTTATAACGGGTAAGCTAATCATAAACTCTTGCGAAGTCTATACCTTATTTGATACCGGTTCTACCCATTCTTTTATTTATCCTACTTGCGCTCAACGTTTAAATTTAACTCTGGAGAAATTAGACTTTGAGTTATCTGTTGAAACTCTGTTGGGAGAAACCTGTTGGGTAAAATATAGTTACGCACAACACACAAGTATGTGGTCAACAAGTAATAAAGTGTAAGTAGAGTATCGTTCTCACGAGGAATTATTAATACAAATTACCAAATACTAACTCTTAATCAAAATAATTTTATTTAAACAATCAATTTAAGATTATGAATTAAATTATTTATTAAAACTAATTCTAATTACAACTAATTAAAAATCAGATTATGGAGATTTAAGATCATAATTTCACTTTTTGCTTCATTTAAATTAATACACTTCTTATTAATTAAGCTCACTATTCTGAATTGTTAATCAAGAACACATAAGTAAATATGACCATTTCTCAATGCATCATACTCAAATCAACTTAAATCCACAGATGATAGAATTAAGAAGAATACCCTAATTAACTAATTCACTATATCTCTATGTGAATTATAATTAAAGAGGATTTTAAGCAGAAATTCTTTTTCAAATTACATGCGATGAATATGTGTATCTCTATCCTATACATAAATTATGAATTCCAACGCCATGCAAAAAACACAATCACATGCTATTATGATCAGATCTAAATCTATAATTCATCTCTCGATTTCATATAGATTATCACGGTAATTTTTAGCTAGGCAATTAAGTAATAAACACAAACCATAATAGACAATTAAAGAATAATCACAATAATTAATAGAGAAGCATACTAAAAATAAACTACGCAATAAGTTCCATTGTAATTTTAAACAAAAGATTTAGTTCATGATTAATGAATTAAATCCAAGAATCCACAATTGAATAAATAATAAAAGACAAAAATAAGAGTAAAGTGAAGAATAAATTTGTTGTTAGTTAATCTCCATCTTCCTTAAGCTCCTGCTCTTGATCTTCAATGGTCTACAAGTTGCTTCAATCTCCAAAACTAATAAGAACTAGAGTTTTGTCGTAATCTACTCTAATCTAATCTAATGGAATCCTCTCCTTTCTTTTATCCTTACAATTCTCCTCTTTTTATATGCCTCTTCATATGTCTTTTAGTCCTCTTGGAAGTCCTTGAACAATCAGTTCGAACTAATCCTTCTTAAACTCAAATTATAAATATTCCTTTTTCCTCCCGACACCCCCGCCCCGGCAGGGATATTCCTGCAGAACCGAATTCTTGCCTTTTGATGTCAAGTCTTGTCGTAATGCCGCCATTATTCCACCATGCCTTATAATGCAATCCTAAACACAAAATAAACAAAAAACAAGTAAAAATGAACAGAAATATACATAATCAACACCATTTAAGTCCGAATTAGAAGCCAATTTGTAGGTATAAAACTCACACATCAAAACCTTCGTTACATCAATAGTTTATATATCTTATTTGATTCAAACGGCACCCTTACATTACCTATCGATCTTATCTCTTTAAAAATACTTGCATTTGATGTGATTTTAGGGATTGATTGGTTAACTACTCATCATACTAAAATTGATTATTTTCGTAAGGTTGTTAGCTTTTATATTCCTAACCAACCTATTATGTGAATTTAAGCAACCAAACCACTAAAGTCAATCACTATCATATTAATCCATAAAGCCATTTGTTTATTAAAAAACAGATGTCAAGCTTTCTTAGCCCATGTCATGGATTTAAACAAAAATACGTCAGATTTGAACGATATTTCTATTGTTAATAAATTTCCTGACGTATTCCCTGAAGAACTTCCTGGCCTACCCCCAGAGCGTGAAATTAAATTTTGTATTGGCCTTGAACCCGGTACAAAACCTATTTCCAAAACCCCATATCGAATGGCTCCTATTGAAATTCAAGAGTTAAAAACCCAATTGCACGAATTGTTAGACATCGGTTTCATTCGTCCTAGTACGTCTCCTTGGGGTGCTCCTGCTCTATTCGTACAGAAGAAAGATGGGAGTATGTGACTTTGTATTGTCAAAAATAGGTACCTGTTGCCTCGCATTGATGACCTATTTGACCAGTTGCAAGGTGCCAAATTCTTTTTAAAGATCGTTCTTCGTTCCGAATATCATCAGTTAAAGATTAAAACTGATGACATTCCAAAGACTGCTTTTAGAACTCGGTACGGGCATTACGAATTCCTAGTCATGTCTTTTGGATTGACTAATACTCATGTAGCCTTCATGGATATGATGAATCAAGTATTCAATGAATATTTGGATCATTTTTTGGGTCTTTATTGATGACATTCTCATTTACTCCAAAAGCTATGAAGATCATGAGAAACACTTGAGGCTGATACTCCAAATGCTTCGTGAAAATAAGTTATACGCCAAGTTGAAGAAATAGTGAGTTCTGGCTTGAAGAAGTAGCATTCCTTGGGCACGTGATATCAAATCCTGGAATATCTATTGACCCAACGAAGATTGAAGAAATTCAAAGCTGGGAGCAACCTAAGTTAGTAACCGAAGTACGTAACTTTCTAGGCTTAGCTGGTTATTATCGGAGATTCGTGGAAGGATTTTCTCGAATCGCTACTCCATTAACTCAGCTGACTCAAAAAGATACAAAATTTGGTTTGAGCAAGGAATGTAAGAAGAGTTTTTAATAACTCAAGAGGAGACTCATTTCAGAACCTGTTCTAACAATAACATCTGGTTTGGAGGGATTTGTCATATACATCGATGTTTTAGGCAGAGGGTTAGGATGTGTTCTTATGCAACATGGGAAAGTCATAGCCTATGCCTCACAAAAACTCAAAGAATATGAGAGGAATTATCCTACTCATGATCTAGAGTTGGCAGCAATCATTTTTGCGCTAAAGATCTGGAGACATCACATGTATGGGGAGAAGGTGGAGATCTATACAGATCATAAAAGCCTCAAATATTTATTCACCCAAAAGGAACTCAACATGCGGCAACGACGTTGGCTTGAGCTGTTGAAATATTACGATCATACCATTCAATACCATCCTGGAAAGGCGAACGTAGTAACTGACGCGTTGAGTAGAAGATCGTATGCGGGTACGAGTGTGATATTGGCAACGCAAAGGCCCATTTTATATGACTTATAAAGGATGGAGATAGAGTTAAAGACTCCATGGACCCACGTGATGATGTCAAATATACGAGTAGAACCGACTTTATATGATAAAGTTAAAGCTTCTCAAACTACAAACCTGGAACTAATGCGTATGAGGAAGAAAGTACAAGAAAGTGCTATTTCGGAAGCAAGAATCGATGAAGAAGGAATACTTTGAGTCAACTCCAGACTTTGTGTTCCTAATGAATCTGATTTGAAGTATAAAATCATGATGGAGGCACACAACACACCGTTTGCAATCCATCACGGGAGTACCAAAATGTACCGTGATCTTCGACATATATTTTGGTGGAGCAATATGAAGAGAGAGATTGCGGAGTTTATCTCAAGGTGTCTAACTTGTCAACGTGTCAAGGCGGAGCATCAAGTGCCAAAAGGTCTATTACAGCAACTTGAAATTTCATAATGGAAGTTGGAGCACATTACCATGGATTTTTTTACTGGTCTTCCCAAGATTTCTCCAAACATAGATGCAATTTGGGTCATTGTTAATAGATTCACCAAGTCTGCTCATTTCTTACCTATGTGAGAAATATATTCACTTAAACGTCTTGCTTGTATATATATAAATGATATTATAAGACTGCATGGTATGCCAGTATCCATAGTTTCTAATCGAGACCCAAGATTCACTTCACAATTTTGGGTTAGTTTGTAAAAAGTCATGGGCACGAATTTACGATTCAGTTCAGCATATCATCCTCAAATGGACGGGCAGTAGGAGAGGACTCCGTGAATAGTATCCCGGCATAAAAAGATTAAAATTTAATAAGAAAGTTCATAAAAATATTTAAGCGAAACGATACTAGATGAAGTGCAAAATTCAAGGATATTCTACTAATTTTAGGGAGTATAGAAGCAATACTTATAAAAATAAGTGTATATTTAGGAATATGAAACAAAATAATATTACTTACATACTATAGAGTATGGAAGAAAATAATATTTCTTACGAATATTTAACGAAAATAATATCTTTTACCTTAGTGGGAGAGTAATTCCGACTGGTATAACGGGAATATTCTTGAAGAAAACTTGCACTATTTACAACACTCAAAGTATCCTTATGCTCAAAAGAAATGCGCACAATATTAAAGAAGAATGATTCTCTGATTCTGGTTTGATTTTTTTTTCTTAACTAAGCATCCTATTTATAGGAGAATGACATGGTACTATTTAAGAAAATAATCAAGGGTGAACATGAAATTTTTCACAGGCGCATAATTAACTGATTTTCTAATTTTTACTATTCATTAATGTACAATAAAATATTCTAATAAAACCAAAAAATTTATATAAAATATAATATATTCTATTTATAATCTAATAAAACGAATAACTTTATATATAATATAAAAATTATTATGTTTTATATAAAAAGTTTTCTATTTTATTATTATTATAATAATAATAAAATAAAACTAAGATAAATTTCTACTAGCAATTTTGAAAAATGAGTAAGTGAGGGTCCATGTAATAAACCAAACTAACAACAAATTATAAGACCCCGAATTTTATGAAATAAAAGTATTCAATTTTTTTTTATAATTACTATTCAGTAAATGGTTAAATTAATAAAAGTTTAAAGTTAATGGTGATATATGAATTTTTTTAAAATAAGCAAGTGGTTATAAAATACTCATTGTTGTCGAAGAATATTCGTTTGGTCGTGGATTATTCTTCCTGCCGGGGAATATTCACACGACCGTACATCCTTTTGTGGGCCCCATAACAGAATAACTGTTGGATGAAGAAAACGACAAAAGGGAGTTTTTATAAATAACGTCGTAGTTGTTACCGCTAACACTGTTGGAATACCCGGTGGTTAAAATACTAAAATACGCGTTGTTGCACAGTAGCACACGGTATTGTACCAATTATTGCTTTTTACGTAAGAAGGCACTAGTCAATAATTGTTACAGTAATTACTGTTCAATATTTTATTTTTGATTCAATAATTGTTGGGTTGATATTTTATATTACTGTTGTTTCAATAATTGTGACTACACAATATTTTCCATTATTGGAGCAATAATTCATATTATCTGAATAATATTATTAGATAAAATTATTGGCAATGTCTAGAAAGTTCTGTCTAAGGAGAGGTTTGGTCACCTAATTGTGCGCCAGTAAGGAGAAATTCTTATTGAAAAGCCCCCTCTTTCCTCGGAACGGCCTGGTTGCCAGTATTGTGATTCTATAATTTTATTTGTGAATAATTAATTATTGATTTATATGATGAGGAAAATATTGATTTTATGTGGATATAGATGGAGAAAATTTTTAAAGTGACAATTGTTAAAAATTGATATTTTATCTTTTCTGATAAAATAATATTTTGTTATATTATTATAATATAATAATGGTGATATTTTTACAATGAATGTGGGATATATGAGTATATGAGGAGAAAGAATATTTTTGTTGCATTAATTGATTAACACATATTTTGTGTGTCGGTGGACCCAATTTCTTGACTGAAATTTGATAATAACCTGTAAAATCATCCGTTTGTGGATTTCGATCAAATTTGATTTGGAATTTGGAAAATCTTTCTTTTGCAAAGTTGTAGATAATGGAATTTCCTATAAAAAGTCACGAGATTCGAATTTTCTGACAAAAGGGCTATTTATTATGAATTATTGAAGTTCCGAAGTTCCGAAATAATTGATTTTTGGAAGTTTTAATTATTTTTTTCAAAGAAAACATTTTTGGTGAGTTAAGTGGGTCTAGCATGTGACATTAATGGCTGAATTCAGATCTACAAAGGTTGGCATAGGAAACTTAATAATATATATTAATATTATATTAAATTTTCTGCTTTGGTGTTCTAAGCATTTTCCTATAAATAGGATGCTTAAGTTAGAATTGAAAATCACACCAGAAACTGAAGTTTTCTCTCAATTTCTCTCTCTATATTATTGAGTGTATTCTAGTGAGTATTTTGATATCTTGAGTGTTTCTATATGGTGCAAGTTCGTTCAACGTTATTCCAGTCAGAAGTACTGCTCTTTTGAGGTAAGAGATTATAAGGGATAGTAAGGGATTGTAAGGGATAGTAAGGGGTGTTATATTCTTCTTAAAATAATATTTTCTTCAATATCATTATGCCAAAATATTAGTTGGAAATTTTTATCAAATTTGGAACTTTTTCATGTCGGGATTACTATTTATGAGTAACTATTTACGAGTTACTATTCATGAGTTACTATTCACGAGTTACTATTTATGAGTTACTATTCATGATTTACTATTCATGAGTTACTATTCACGATGAGTTACTATTCATGAGTTACTATTCACGGGTACTATTCACTACAAAATTAGTTTTTTTTCTAACCAAATTATAGTTGATTAATGAATATTACTCTGGAGATTAAAACTATGTATTGATTATATTGATTTTATTATCATATATAACATTTTTATAACCCCGATGTTGAAATTCTCTTTCACTGGAGTGTAAAGATGGGTAGATTATTGGTATGATCATGACTAGGGTTCTCTTTGGACAGTAGTGAAAAGTTGAATGTTGACTGGTATGATCATGACCATTGAATTTATAATTGAATATCTTTAGCTTAAGTGCAAAGGTGAATTGATCAACATGGTTATAATTATTGTTTATATAAATTCTGAAAGGATTATATATTTCTTTGAGATATTAATATCTTTGGCCTGTAGTGTAAAGATGACCTATTGTTGAATATCTTTGGCCCGTAGTGCAAAGTTGACCCGTTGTTGAATATCTTTGGCCTGTAATGCAAAGATGAACTGTTGATGAATATCTTTGGCCCGTAGTGCAAAAATGAATTTATTAGAATGATTATGAATAGGAACTGTGATTTGGTATAACCATGATCTTTGATGTTTCAGGTAAAGACAGATGATGAAAATTATCTTCGTCCTGAATTCGAAAAGGAATTTAGAACTACAATTACGATGATGAGTTATACATGTGATTGTGGACAGGAATTGTTGATTGATGTTACATTGATAAAACATTGTTGGTGGACTTTTAACATGGAGAAGATAATAGACTTTATAGTCTATTTGACTCTTCTAATGGATTTCTTGTTCCGCTGCAACTATGGTTGAAAAGTTTTATCATCTACCATATGTTCTAAATCTCTAATTTATTACTGTTGAAGGCTATTGATAATTTATTTATCTTTAGTCATGATATTCTTTACTGAGCTAGTTGTGCTCACCCTTTTGCTTTACAATTCGTTTTAGGTAATAAAAGTGTAGCTGAGTCGAGCGGGGGATAACAGAGGAATAGAACGGTGGTCTATAGCTGTTGAGGGTGAGGTGAACTTAACTTGGAAGGGTGTTTTGCCACTATCATATAAGATGTCTAATGACATACAACCTCGTGTCATCATAAGACAGGGTTGTGCTCATTCACTTGCTTAGTATATTTACAAGAACTACCTATATAATCTTGGTGTTTGTTTGGAGTATAATTCCCAATTAGAGACAGTGGAGATAATGATATGTCAAGAGAAGACTCACCATTGGAAAGAATATGATAGTAATCTTCTCGTTTTTCTTTGGGGTCTATTGGGTCAACCAAGGATAATTCTGTGGCCATGTGATATCTATCATAACCTAGACGCATGGCCTCCCATGTACAAAGGTTTCCTTGAGCACTTCCCAAAGATTCTAATTTCTAAAACAGTTTTCGACTATACCTTTATGTAAGGTGTCATTATGAGGTGTTGTCCACGGTTGGGACATGAGTCATAGTTGGTATATATTTGTATTTAAACTCACAGTTTAAGTGTTGTCGTATCTTGTACGACAATTGTATTAATAAAGTTGTAGTTGTTTTTTGTACCATGTATTTGGCGACTCAGAATGGGTTGGATGGAATGGACCTATTTTGGGGTTGTCACATTTGGTATCAGAGCTTAGGGATATGATTTCTGGCAGAGATCGAGGAATAGAACTAGGAGGGGAGAGACGAGTAAATCCTTCGCTAGTGTGTCCTACCTAAGTTTATTTGTTGATTAGTCATAATATCGGGATATTATGTGATATGTTAATTTGTTAAATTAACTTTTGTTTTTGAAGCTGTATTCTAGAATGATATCTGAAATACATGAGATGAGAAATGTAGAAATCGTGATGACAGGAAAGATGGAATCTGAAAAGGAAGAAATGAATTCTCAACTCTTTGAAATACCTTGTACGTAAATTTCGGGGACGAAATTTCATAAGGAAGGGAGATTGTAAGACCCCGAATTTTATGAAATAAAAGTATTCAATTTTTTTTATAATTAATATTTAGTAAATGGTTAAATTGATAAATGTTTAAAGTTAAGGGTGATATATGATTTTTTTTTAAAAAAATCAAGTGGTTATAAAATACTCATTGTTGTCGGGGAATATTCATTTGGTCGTTTATTATTCTTCCTGTAGGGGAATATTCATACGACGGTGCAACATTTTGTGGGCCCCATAACAGAATAACTGTTGGATGAAGAAAATGACAAAAGGGAGTTTTTATAAATAACGGCGTAGTTGTTATCATTAACACTGTTGGAATACCTGGTGGTTAAAATACAGTAATACGCGTTGTTGCACAGTAGCATACGGTATTGCACCAATTATTGATTCTTACATAAGAAGGCACTACCCAATAATTGTTACAGTAATTACTGTTCAATATTTTATTTTTGATTCAATAATTGTTGCGTTGATATTTTATATTACTGTTGTTTCAATAATTGTTACTACACAATAGTTTTCATTATCGGAGCAATAATTCATATTATCTGAATAATATTATTAGATAACATTATTGGCAATGTCTAGAAAGTTCTGTCTAAGGAGAGGTTTGGTCACCTAATTATGCGCCAGTAAGGAAAAATTCTTATTGGAAAGCCCTCTCTTTCCTGGGAACGACTTAGTTGCCAGTACTGTGATTATGTAATATTATTTGTGAATAATTAATTATTAATTTATATGATGAGGAAAATATTGATTTTATGTGGATATAGATGGAGAAAATTTTTAAAGTGACAATTGTTAAAAATTGATATTTTATCTTTTCTGATAAAATAATATTTTATTATATTATTATAATATAATAATGGTGATATTTTTACAATAAATGTGGGATATATGAGTATATGGGGAGAAGGAGTATTTTTGTTCCATTAAATGATTAACACATATTTTGTGTGTCAGTGGACCCAATTTCTTTACTGAAATTTGATAATAACCTGTAAAATCATCCGTTTGTGGATTTCGGTCAAATTCTGTTTGGAATTTGGAAAATCTTTCTTTTGAAAAGTTGTAGATAATGGAATTTCCTATAAAAAGTCGTGAGATTCGAATTTTCTGACAAAAGGGCTATTTATTATGAATTATTGAAGTTCCGAAGTTCTGAAATAATTGATTTTTGGAAGTTTTAATTATTTTTTTCAAAGAAAACGTTTTTGGTGAGTTAAGTGGGTCTAGCATGTGACATTAATGGCTGAATTCAGATCTACAAAGGTTGGCGTAGGAAACTTATTAATATATATTAATATTATATTAAATTTTCTGCTTTGATGTTCTAAGCATTTTCCTATAAATAGGGTGCTTAAGTTAGAATTGAAAATCACACCAGAAACTGAAGTTTTCTCTCTATTTCTATCTCTATATTATCGAGTGTATTCTAGTGAGTATTTTGATATCTTGAGTGTTTCTATACGGTGTAAGTTCGTTCAGCGTTATTCCAGTCAGAAGTACTGCTCTTTTGAGGTAAGGGGTTGTAAGGGATTGTAAGGGATAGTAAGGGGTGTTATATTCTTCTTAAAATGATATTTTCTTCAATATCATTATGCCAAAATATTTGTTGGAAATATTTATCAAATTTGAAACTTTTTCATGTCGGAATTACTATTCATGATATTCACGAGTTATTATTCATGAGTTACTATTCACGAGTTACTATTCATGATGGGTTACTATTCATGAGTTACTATTCACAGGTACTATTCACTACAAAATTGGTTTCTTTTTCTAACCAAATTATAGTTGATTTATGAATATTACTCAGGAGATTAAAACTAGGTATTGATTATATTGATTTTATTATCATATATAACATTTTTATAACCCTGATGTTGAAATTCTCTTTCACTGGAGTGTAAAGATGGGTAGATTATTGATATGATCATGACTAGGTTTCTCTTTGACCAGTAGTGAAAAGTTGAATTGTGACTGGTATGATCATCACCATTGAATTTATAATTGAATATCTTTAGATTAAGTGTAAAGGTGAATTGATCAACATGGTTATAATTATTGTTTATATAAATTCTAAAATGATTATATATTTATTTGAGATATTAATATCTTTGGCCTGTAGTGGAAAGATGACCTGTTGTTGAATATCTTTGGCCCGTAGTGCAAAGTTGACCCGTTGTTGAATATCTTTGGCCTGTAATGCAAAGATGAACTGTTGATGAATATTTTTGGCCCGTATTGCAAAGATGAATTTATTAGTATGATTATGAACATAAACTGTGATTTGGTATAACCATGATCTTTGATGTTTCAGGTAAAGACAGATGATGAAAATTATCTTCGTCCTGAATGCGAAAAGGAATTTAGAACTACAATTACGATTATGAGTTATACATGTGATTACGGACAAGAATTGTTGATTGGTGTTACAGGGATAAAACATTATTGGTGGACTTTTAACATGGAGAAGATAATAGACTTTATAGTCTATTTGACTCTTCTAATGGATTGCTCATTCCGCTGCAACTATGGTTAAAAAGTTTTATCATCTACCATATGTTCTAAATCTCTGATTTATTACTGTTGAAGGCTATTGATAATTTATTTAACTTTAGTCATGATATTCTTTATTGAGCTAGTTGTGCTCACCCTTTTGCTTCACAATTCCTTTCAGGTAATGAAAGTGTAGCTGGGTCGAGCGAGGGATAACAGAGGAATAGAACGGTGGTCAATAGCTGTTGAGGGTGAGGTGAACTTAACTTGGAAGGGTGTTTTGCCACTATCATATAAGATGTCTAATGACATACAACCTCGTGTCATCATATGACAGGGTTGTGCTCATTCACTTGCTGAGTATATTTACAAGAACTACCTATATAATCTTGGTGTTTGTTTGGAGTATAATTCCCAATTAGAGACAGTGGAGATAATGATTTGTCAAGAGAAGACTCACCATTGGGAAGAATATGATAGTAATCTTCTCGTTTTTCTTTGGGGTCTATTGGGTCAACCAAGGATAATTCTGTGGCCATGTGATATCTATCATAACCTAGATGCATGGCCTCCCATGTACGAAGGTTTCCTTGAGCACTTCCCAAAGATTCTAATTTCTAAAACAGTTTTCGACTATACCTTTATGTAAGGTGTCATTATGAGGTGTTGTCCACGGTTGGGACATGAGTCACAGTTGGTATATATTTGTTTTTAAACTCACAGTTTAAGTGTTGTCGTATCTTGTATGACAATTGTATTAATAAAGTTGTAGTTATTTTCTGTATAATGTATTTTACGACTCAGAATGGGTTGGATGGAATGGACCTATTTTGGGGTGTCACACAAATACTTCATGAAAAACCTCTCTATTTATATAAAAAAATTGAATAAATATTTACCATAAATCAATTATATTCAATAAACACATTTTTAACCTTTCAAAAATTATTCATCAGTAATATTATAACTCATAATATTGGCAACCAGATCATTTCTAGAAAAGTGGAGGTTTTCCCATAAAGACTTTTCCTTATTGGCGCGCAATTAAATAACTTAACCCTTTTTTCAACAGAACTTTCTAGACATTGTGACACACCCAAAATAGGTATACACAACCCATTCTGAGTCATCAAATACATGCTACATAATTTAAATACAAACTTAATTTATACAACTGTTGTGCAAAATATGACAACACAATAGCTGAGTTTCAAACAAAAAATTGTCTCGTAGATAATATCCAAACTCAAATAAAGTCCTTATTACAATTATTTTTACACTATTTTATAGAATAGTGAGAACTACTATAGCAACCATCTTGGACCATCACTCCATTCCCAGACTAGTCCCCGCTATATTCTCATTTTCTGAAGAGAAGAATGAAAGAAAAGGGTGAGCTCAACTAGCCTAGTAAAGAATATTATGACTAAGATAATATAGAATAAATTATCCTTAATCCTCAACAGTATAAAAACTGATAGAATATAATAGACAACAAGTTTAGATCCACATCTGCAGCGGAATAAATAATCCATTAGAAGAGTCAAGTAGAGAATGACGTTTACTATCTTCTATGATTTAAAAGTTCATCATCAATATTTTATCTCTGCAACACAATTTAATAAATAATCCACATCACCGAATTATTCATGCATTATGGGTCAAGGATATTCGTTATTATCACCCGTGGTCATGATCATGCCAAACAACTGTCCATCTATGTACTACGAGCCAAAGATGACTTTCACCACATCATTTGTCTGTAATATTACAGGTTATGATTATACCGATACATAATTCCTGGTCATAATCATACCAATCAATAGTCCATCTATGCACTACGGACCAAAGATGACTTTCATCACAATATAAGCATGAGGATGATGACAATGATATAAGAATCAATCAAGTGAGATCAAGGATAAATATTAAAAAAATTTAATTTAATTTATCGAGAGTTTAAGAATGTCCAAATTGTCAACATGATAACTAATTTGTAGAGTAATATTCAAGAATGATATTCATGTATCAAAAATAATTTGGACAGAAAAGAAATCAATTTTTTGTCGTGAATAATACCCCGTAAATAGTATTTCGTGAATAGTACCCCCTGAATAGTACCGTATGCATGTATAAATAGTACCGTATGTATGAATAGTGTCGTATGCATGAATAGTACTCATGAATAGTACTCAGGCATGAAAAGATTAAAATTTAACAAGAAAGTTCAAAAAAATATTTCTGTGAAACGATACTAGATGAAGCACAAAATTCAAGGACATTCTACTAATTTCAAGGAGTATAGAAGCAATACTTATCAAAATAAGTGTAGATTTAGGAATATGAAATGAAATATTATTACTTACATACTATAGAGTATGGAAGAAAATAATATTTCATACGACTATTGTACAAAAATAATATCCCTTACCTTAAAAGAGAGTAATTCTGACTGGTATAACGGGGATACTCTGGAAAAAACTTGCACTATTTGCCACTCAAAGTTTACTTAAACTCAAAAGTTATATGCTCAATATTATAGAAGAAGAATTCTCTGATTCTTGTGTGATTTTCATTTCTAAACAAAGCATCCTATTTATAGGAGAATGGCAGAGCACTATTTAAGAAAAATCACAAACGCACATTAAAGGAAAAATCACGGGCGCAGAATCAGCTGAATTTTGATTTTACTATGCAACACTATGCAATAAAATATTCTAATAAACCGAACACTTTATATAAAATATAATATATTCTATTTATAATCTAATAAAACGAATAACTATATATATAATATAACAATTATTCTGTTTTATATAAAAAGTTTTTTTATATATAATGTTTTCTATTTTATTACTATTATTGTGATAATCCAATTTTTTTTGTAATATTAAAACAAAAATTTAATAAATAAAATTCTTATTAGATAACATGTTGTTATGACCTTGGGATTAAATTACAAAAATATATATATCAAATGAGGTAGATTGGATTTACCTTATTATAATGGTATTTAAATACCAAGATTGAAAAGGAAAGCCAACATGGCTTAATTGAGATAGATTCTTGATATGAAGCTATCTATGTGTTCAAAGAATTAATTATATTAAGATATAATTAAAAATATTATTTAATAATAAATAAAGAAAATGGTGTACTTCTATGAGTTGTGAATTAAATAGAGTTGTCATCATAATGATATATGTACCAACTATTGTTGTTATCCAAAATGGAAATATGATAGATAAGATTCGTGTGTTTTAAATTTAATATGAGTCCATATTGGAATATTAGGCCATACTAAAAGTTTTTATTTAAGAATGCTTGAAAATATGTTACATTGGTTATAAGGTTTTGGGGCCCCAATTAAAAAAGTACCCAGCCTCCTCACAGCCCCATCTGGCAATCCTTAGAGAAGAAAAAGGGAACTGTGTAGTTAATTTTCATAAATCAGTTAGTTGGCTTCAATTAACAGTTAACTTAAATTAATAGAATAGTTGTTGACTCCTAGAATGCAGTGGTCAGCTAGGCTTGCTAGGCAGTTTATTAGGGGCCACTGCAAAAGCAGTTTGACTGCTAAGTGTAATGGAGTGTTATGTAAACTAGGGGTCAGGTAGATTGACTGTGAGATAAGGAGATTCAGCCGTATATGGCCATATAAGGTACCTCAATCTCAATTAGTCATACCACTTCACCAAGCTCCAAAGTATAATAGTCACAAGGATAGAGCAGTGCGGCTTCGGTTGGGAAGGAGAAAGGACTAAGCAACATATCTCTGTAATCTCAAAGCTAGCAAGGTAATTTCATTTTAAACTCCTTCCCTTCTTTTTCTATTCCATTGCTATTCAGCACAATAGGACTGTTTTGGCTAAATGACTTTGTGGCCATATTAGTAAACTTTAGAATGGATTGTGGGTTTTCTATAATAACTGTTATGTATAATGTGACAGGATGGGGACTGCCCACCATATGTTTGATAAAGTGATTTAATGACGACTGTTATGTGTGTAATATGTTAAATCATCCAAATCAAAGATACACATGATAAATTTTATGTAAATAGATGGTTCATGTTTGTATGTCAAATAAACATGCTATGTTGTTGACTAGTTTATCAACCCGTGTTTTCATGAAATATAAAGCCTACTAAAGACTGTTTTGAGCAAAATCTTAAGTTATTGCATCCATATGTTTTTAATTATGAAAAATATAGTATATATCAAGTACTCGTTGTGGTAATGTATAAAATTCAATGCTTGATGCTGTTTTGGTATAATTGTACTAAACCATGCCTAAATTGCTCTATATGGACTATTTTGGCATTCAATAGAGGGCTGAACTTTGAACTATTGGTGAATGATTGCTAAACAGTTGAATCAACAACATTTTTGTTATACAATGTTAGTTTTGTTAATGTTTTAGTGTAGCTTGGTTTGTAGTAATCCCCTTTTTATTTTGTTTGCCAACTGATACCAGTATGCTATGAATAAGGCCATGTGTTTCTGATTGTACGAAACAAATCGAATAATAGAGAAGCTATGTAATTACATACAGAACTATGGGAATTTAGAACTAAAACTGTTAAGAAAATAAACTAAATAGTTGTCAATAACTTTAATATATTTGGTTATGTATTTGACTGTTATGGACTACATTTAGGCACAAGGAGATAGGCTGGTGTAGACACTCAGAATTTTCTACACACCTGTTACTGATATTACAGGAGGGTAGATTCGTCTTTCAGAGATAACCCTGGAAGATAGCTCATATCAAGTCTGGATACTACCTGAAGTTCAGTCTCAACCCCGGAACATACATCAGGAGTACTAGTCCCAAACTCGGAGACAACCCCGAGGAATGCAGTTCCAATACCGAAAATTCCACCAAAGAAGGCCGATTCATCTCGGAGATAACCACGAGATATTCAATTTCAGTCCCAGACATAGCATTGGGAGTAGCAGTTCCAACCTTGGAGATAACCCCAAGGAAGGCAGTTGCAGTTCTGAAGATAACTTCAGAAATGCTTGTTTCAAATGCATGCAATCAGCTTCAATCTCGGCGCTTACACCGAGACACTCATTACAAAACCCGGAGATATCATCGGGAAGACATGTACACCTCAGAGATGACACTGAGGATCTTTAACAATTGTAGCAGTCCAATCTCAGAGATAACCCTGAGCAGCGTCTGCTTTATCAGCCCAAACCAGAGATAACCCAGGTGAGGGGTAAAAGTCATCATCTTGCCACATTGACGCCACACCGTACCGTCTCAACATCTCATACATACATTTCTACACAATAATGTCCCACAAGAACCAAGGAAAACCAATTCTGAGTGACTATTAGGTAGGGTAACAGATAGAATTTGAAGCTTGAAGTTTGGAGGGCATGGTCCCATCTTCCTGACTTCGTACAACTTCTAATCCCATGTCATTGCGTAACTCTCAACAACGGCAGTTCGAAATAGGTCTTGCATACCTCAGTCGGATGCCCAGATTGCAATTCTGAAAGTTCGAGCAGACATTACGTTGCATTCATGCACGTACTTCGAGACGACAGGACCCGTAGAGCCCGGGGCACCCTGGGCAGTCGCAGGTACACCTGCGGCTCCCCCTCTATAAATAGAGGGCTTGGGGTAGCCATTTGTAAGAGAAAAAAGGCGAGGAAGCCCTGTAAAATTTGCTCTGTACTCAACGTAAACTGAGTGTTTTCTCATTTTAGTCACTTGTAAGCTCACATATAGCTACTCTTTTATACTGGCGGGAGCCGAGTGTTCATCCCCTTCAAGTTTTAGAAGTCTTCTTTGTCAGCCCACTGTAAGCCTTCTTACACACTTTAAAGCATTTCTCTTCATCTTTGCACACACTATTCTTCACGTTGAGAGTCGTTTTGCGTGTGTTTGCCCGGACTTCGGTCTGTGGTTTCATTTCAATTTGTATATACATATATATATATATATATATATTATATAGACTAACATTATCGAGTTATGCCTCGATCGAATTATGCCTCAATTGAGCCTAGACTTATAGTAAACGCACCGGATATAAAATCCAGGCTCATTGAATAGAGTTCGACCACAGTTGATATATATATATATATATATATATATATATATATATATATATATATAAGTATATATATACTTATATATATCAACTGTGGTCGAACTCTATTCGATGAGCCTGGATTTTATATCCGGTGTATATACTTATATATATATATCAACTCTGGTAGAACTCTATTCGATGAGCCTGGATTTTATATCCGGTGCATTTACCACTTATATATATATATACATATATATACATACATACATATATATATATATATATATATATATATATATTTCATCCCGCCTGGAGTTTAATTCATGGCGGTTGATCGCTTTTACAGCTTTCTTTACATTTTGTCCGACCTGGAGTGTACTTCGTGGCGGTTGATGGCTTTTACAGCTTTATTTACATTTCTGATCCCCCATGGAGGTGCTTCGTGGCGGTTGAGCATGTCTATATATATATATATATATATTTACAGCTTTTATATATATATATCTGCTTACTACTTTCATACAAATTGCAGCATTATGTGAGCCTAGGAATCATGTGATCACAAATTCAGTTTACTGGATCTAGATTCGGTTCCCGTGATGGACATTTTCTGCTGTAAGCAGCTTGTAAATTTATTTACGGTGTCCGGATTTCCTCAGATGATTTTCATACCCATGAGGAGTTCGACACCATTTTGTACATTATTTTCTCGAAGATGCTTCGCATCTCGAAAATAAAAACAATCAAGCCTAACACTAAATAAAATGGAAGTGTAAAAGGTCTCAATTACTATTAAGCACAAGGGTTTGAAAAACCTCTTTTCTAAAATATCACTGCCATATCTTGTTTAAAACTGAAGTGTATAGGTGCGAACGAGGCCTCGCACTACTTCCAAATAATAGCACATTGACCCCCCCCCCACACATATATATAACAGTTTCTTAAAAAGTGGCGGTCATCATGGTAACACGGATGTCGGGGGGTGCCTAACACCTTCCCTCTGCATAAGCAAGTCCCCGTACCCTAATGAATCTCTGTTTCACTGACCCGTGTAGCAGTGCAACATCACTGGGTCAATGTGCAAACCTTTTCTCGGTTGTATTGGTACAACCATATAAAAAACCAACTAGTGACTCTTAACAGTCCATAGTCGACATATGTTGGACCTTTTTCACTTGTTTTTTTAAACAAATCTCACCTAACATGAGAACACCAAAAAATAAGAAACAAAAAATGAAAAAAAAAAATCTCGACGTCGACAGCTGGGCTGAGGAGTAATAAGGAGGATGAAATTAGCTTTCTAGTACAAGCAAATGGCTATGACACAAGTAGTTCTAGATTGTGCACACCAGATGCTCGACAAAAGTCCCAAGTGGACCGTTTTAATTAAAAGTCAGTTATTTGAAAAAACAAAAGCTTGGGGCTTGGTTTATATAACACATGTAATGATAATTAGAGTGTTTGAGTATGCCAAGATAGAACGAAAAATGATTTAAAGCCAAAATGAGAAATCAAAAGTTAGTGTGTCGGGCTACTTTTGGGCTATATGGTTTGACTAATTAGACTTGCTAGAAAATTATAATTTTCTCGGGTCTTATATTATGCAATAACAGCTATCCATAGCCTCTAGAATGGACTAATTCCGACTTTGAAGGATGGAGTTATGGCATTCCAAAGTGGGTGTGTCGAATCTGTCCAAAATTTGGAAATTAGATTTGAACTTGTCCCTTGTGCGAATTTTCTGATATTATGGTTGAAGACTTTGGAAAACGTTATTGAATAGGAGTTGTAGCCCCGGAAGTTAGCTTCGCGTGGGTGTAATAATCGCTCAAAAATGTTTTAAAACAAAGAAGTTATGACTGTTTTAGCGAGAGAGTGTAAAGTTGGGAAAAAGTTAAAAATTGTTATGCTTGGGCATTTTTAAATGCTTGTTTTGGACAACCTAAGATGTCCAAAATGGGTGGCTTATATTTTCTAAATATATTTTCTTATGGTATCTACAATATATCCAAAATTGGGGGTAAACTAACTTACGAATTAAAAACTACAAAATCGCAAAGTGGCCTCATCGCAAAGAGGGTTGCTGCCCATAGCAGCAGCGTGCAACAGCAACGCACTGTAGTGGCAGTGGTTGGAGGCTCTCTTTTGAGCTCTCAGTCGACGTGGTGAAGTTGCTTATATAACTTGGTTAGTATTTTGTTTAAATAGGGGAGTATGTTAGCTACCTTGTCTCCAAAATGTAGCATATTAGAATTCATGAATAGAAGTTAAGAAACTAAAGAAGGAGGGAGCAGGGTTGCTACCATGGCAGCAGCTGTGGGTGTGAGTGGCATTGGCTGAGAGCTCTTCATGGGATTTCAGTCCGTGTACTTGTGTTTCTATAGATGCCCAGCTATTGGTGTTCAATTATAAATGAATGTAACCTCTTTAAATTAGTAAAAGGCCATTATAGGGGATGTAATGACATAAAGGGCAAGGAAAAAGGGGTTGCTGCCTATGGGCAACAGCAGTATCTATATTTAGCATTAGCTGGGGGGGGGGGGGGCTTCCTTTGAGCTCTCGGTTAGTACCTCTAAATTTTTAGGATTGCCTAGATAATGTGCTTTGGTAATAGATGAATGTACCACTTGTATGATATCCAAAACTTAAGACAAATGCATCAAAGATGTGGGGAATCAAAGTTATGCGAAGTGAGGGACAAGGGAAGTAGCTACTTCCTATTTATAGCAGAAAATAGCCGCCATAGCAGTTTTAAGTGGGCTATTTTACTCTAGGATGTAGTTTGAAGATCTAACCATAAAGTTTGGTTTAAAACTTTCTAAATAAACAAGTATATAATATTTACATTAAATGTAAATGAACGCGTATATAGGAACTATAATGAGTTAGCAATCTATAAGCTAGCAAAATGTGAGCATCCAATGTCGGGATTGTTAGGCAAATTTGAAGTTGTTAATGCCTCAAAAGAGGTTATTTTGTCATGATGATAAAAAATAATAATATTTCACGTGCTAGTATACGGAAATAAAACTATAAAGCATTATGGGAGCTATACGTTACCCAAACAAGTTATAATTACCTCCAAGTCATGAAATAAGTTATAAAATTTCTTTATATATTTGAGTTATGTACAAAGAACATAGAATGCCATATACTAAACTTCGAATGGATTATGACTTAGAATCTTAATGTATTCATATACTACAATCATACTAATTTCTACTAAAAGAGAAGAATGGTTATTGTAAGTAAGATGATGAAGTATTTGAAGCTATAATTTATCCATATACTATATAATCAAGAACAATATATGGAATATATTTTGTATTCACTTTGAATACTTAAGTGAGATATAATGGAGATGGAATATCCATGTTTTAAGATACAAAAGCGTTATAAACTGAAAGTGTGAGATATTCATGAAGTAAAATTATGTCGAAATCTATTAAAGCGAGAAATGATTACCGTGAGTAAAAGAATAAATTCTTTTGAAAAGAGGTGGTCAATGTGAATATTTAAAATATAACTGTAAAAGTTATATGACATGGTTGTGTGGCTAATACGTTCATATATAGTGAAAATGTAAATATCTGTAAAATGAAGAGTAAAGTGAATGTGTTAGCAGGATAAAATATTTATGTATGAGATTTGAGTTAACTCATGATCATGCAAAATAATAATATAAAATTTATTTATATTAATGGAATAATATAATAAATTGAATTTTAATATAAAAGCTCTTTATTAGATGTATAAGTCCCGAATTAATGAGTAAAGGCATAAGATATTCCTAAAATAGAATATGGATGATTTAAGCTTCAAGATGTAAAATATTTACATATTAAAAATGCGAGAGACCTTTATTGTGCATAAAAAGGTTAAAATGAATAAAGTTTCTTAATAAACCAAGATTGGTTTTAATATTAGAATAAAATATTATAGTTTATATATACTAATAATCATGGTTAATATATATGTATGCATGTTTTTGTTACATAAATGGTTACCTAATATGTGTGTATATGTAAACACGATTGTGTAGGAATTTTGGAAAGAAGCCAAGTTAAGTTTAACGGTAATCTCCAATCAAGGCAAATTTCTCAGTTTATTTACGTGGACTTATAATAGATAACTTTTAACATGATTCATGTTTATAAGTATGTAATACCTATGAACTACATTATTTGCTTTGTGAATGATAAATGTCAAAATTATTGAATTGAGTCGGGAAACTCAATATATATGTGCAATGAGTGACATGTACATGACATGTTGGTATGCTATGGTATGTATTTTGCTACCAGCAGGATACAAATGTGATAATGCATTTTTAATATGCTTGAACACCAAGAATATAAATTCATGAACTGAATGTGAAACATATGTGTTATATGATGCATGATAGACTGTTAGACTTGTTGGGCCGTCGTGTTCAATATTGCTTAATTTGCAAGTTAAAGCCATGATACGATCTATCGTGATTAGGAGCGCATGAAAAGAAGACTAGTGATTTAATTGAGATTGTGTTGAATCATTTGATGGTATTTACATGTTTAAACCACAGAGAAGTAAATCTTTGAATAATTCAATAGATGAAGATCATTTGTTCTGAATTAGGAATATGTTTGAAATAATGAATTGAATATATCTACTCAGGTTAAATAAATCATGTAATAAATATGATTCTAGTATAAAGAAGAATTGTAAAGGTTACGATTCAGGAAATGAATGAATGAAAAGAAAGAAAGAAAAATATTTCGTATTTTTAGCTATTTTAACATTAAATCATGTTTTAAAGCTAGAACAGGATAATATTAACGCACAAGATCGGGAATAAAAATAGTTTTGATTCTGGGGGCGTTACAGTTGGTATCAGAGCTGTAGGTTATAAAATTTAGGTAGGTGTAACTTAGGCTATAATCGCTGAGATAAGGATAAGGAATAAACTCAAATAGTGTTTAATTTGTTAAGAGATGAATTTGGGAAATTCATTATTAAGTAAATAAGATTCAAAGAAGAATCTTAAAAAATTATAAAGATCAAGAGTTACCTAACTCTTATGTTAAAGACAAAAAGTAATAATGAATAGATAGAGTCTATAAGACTAAAAGTATAAAGAGAAAGGAGATCGTAAAAAAAATGATCATAAGATAGAAGAGAACCGTAATAGAACACGATTATAAGAAAGGATCACGACGTGATCGGATTTAATAACAGAAAATCTATGAAATGATTGAAATGATATAGCTTGACGCTATAAAAAGAATGTACTATGAAATGGTACTATGTAAACTCAGAAAAGAGTTGTAGATAATGAGATACGGATTAAATAAAATTCATATTGAGTAAGGGGAAACTAGAATTTGGTGGGATTTTAATTGAGAACTCATGTCAGCAGCTAAGTTGTATGATTCTTTGTATGGGCGAAGAATTGTACTTGGTATAACAACCACTTAGCTTCTGGTAGTGATAATCATTGAAATGTTTGTGTTGCGCTATTTGATATATACCGGTTGAGAAGGTGATTCTTTTCTCATGTGTATAACGAATAGGTAGAGAATATAAAATTAGGTTAGATGATATTAAGATTAGGTACGGTTCTTAAAACTAATGCATATGGTAAGTTCGTGACTCATAATCATATGGTATGTTTTGAACCCCTCAGCGAATGGACGCCTATAGTCTGACGAGGATAAGTTTTTAAACTCATATGATTATGACAAGTTCCTTAATTTCTAAAGTGTGGTAAGTTTGATAAACTGGGGTATAACTAAGTATGAATGGAGTATTGAGGATGATAGGAATATATAGACTTATTAAGCAATGGATCATTATAGAAAGTGGAGTTGATGGTGGAAGCATAGATATTCCAAATCTTCTAGCTATGCTAGACTTTGAAATTTTGACATCAAGCTAAATTCGCACTATGTGCCTTTTGAAAATGAATTTTTATTCTCAACGCATTGTGACAAATGTGTATGTGTGGACTTCGGGACACTGACACATCGTTACCTGTTGAGATATGATAGCATTAAAACTGATTTTCAAAGATTTATAAACTGTTTAAAGAGTACTCTATGCTAATTGTTTCGACTAGATAAAAATGAGTTGAAAATATCAAAATGTATTTTATATCAGTAATGCATCATGTAACCTGGTGCAAAGATAATAAAAACAATGGAGTTATCAATACAGAATTACTTAGTGTTGGATGTGATCTAAGGATCGTCAGCCCTGTGTGGTATGATGTAGTATGATAAAGTCACAAAATGACAGAATCCTCAAACGGACTGTAAATACAGTGCGGTATCATGACATCATAAAATGATTTTTAGAATTTTAAACCAGTTAAAAAAAAGTCAAATGCCAATTAAAGTGGCTGGATAAATATTTCGATTGATGTTCGAATTATTGATATGCGTCTAAGCTATTTGATTCAGCTAGGCAAATGTTTATAAAAATTCAAGTATGTCTTTGAGAATTTATCCCGAACCAAATTTTTTTGGTGCGGAATCTTATGTTAAGTCTGAGGTGAACAACCCCGATTTGATAAAATAATCCAATCTAGTAGCGCAAATAGTCGCTAAACAAGAATGATACGTTGTGCACGACGTAGGGTACGATAGGCTGATCACCTAACGTACTCGTATCTGTACTAGGCTGATCACATAGTATAACATGTTTACAGAATTGGTTGCGGTGAATACCATTAAACTTGAGAGTTCATGGTCTATATGACCCCTCAGCATAATATGAAAAGCTTTTTTTACCTTCCTAAAAAGGGGTAACAATGGTTGAATGAGATGATCGAAGAGAAATCCTCAGAGGAGGATAAATGTAAAGGTTAAATTGAAAATCTATTTTCGGTGAATAGAAGAAGCAAAGATTAGTATAATGTAATTTCGGGGACGAAATTCTTAGAAGAATGGGTGAATGTGATAACCTAAAAATTTAGAAGATCTTGAATGACTAAATTAAAGGTTAAAGTTTAAAAACCTAAAGTGAAAATAGATAATTTATTTAAAATTTTTAAGAAAAAATCTAAAGAAATGGTACGTTGAAATGATTCAACAATAAAGTTACGAGAAAGAATAAAATCTAAACCGATTAAGAATGATTCAGTATTGTGATTCCGGGGACGGAATCCTTATAAGGGGGAAAGAATGTGATAACCCAAATTTTTGGGTAATATTAAAATAAAAATTTAATAAATAAAATTCTTATTAGATAATATGTTGTTATGACCTTGGGAGTAAATTGAAAAAATTATATCAAATGAGGTAGATTGGGTTTACCTTATTATAATGTTATTTAAATACCAAGATTGAAAAGGAAAGCCAATATGGCTTAATTGAGATAGATTCTTGATATGAACCTATCTATGAGTTCAAAGAATTAATTATATTAGGATATAATTAAAAATATTATTTAATAACAAATAAAGAAAATGGTGTAGTTCCATGAGTTGTGTAATTAAATAGAGTTGTCATCATAATGATATATGTGCCAACTATTGTTGCTATCCAAAAAAGTAATATAATAGATAAGATTCATGTGTTTAAAATTTAATATGAGTCCATATTGGAATATTGGGCCATACTAAAAGTTTTTATTTAAGAATGCTTGCAAATATGTTACATTGATTATAAGGTTTTGGGGCCCAAATTAAAATAGTACCCAGCCTCCTCACAGACCCATCTGGCAATCCTTAGAGAAGAAAAAGGGAACTGTGTAGTTAAGTTTTATAAATCAGTTAGTTGGCTTCAATTAACAACTAACTTAAATTAACAGAATAGTTAGCAAGTTATTTGACTCCTAGAATGCAGTGGTCGGCTATTAGGGGCAGGTAGACTACAAGGGGCAAGTAGGCTTTTTAGGCAGTTTATTAGGGGCCACTACAAAAGCAGTCTGACTGCTATGTGTAATGGAATGCTATGTAAACTAGGGGTCAGGTAGATTGACTGTGAGATAAGGAGATTCAGCCGTATATGGCCATATAAGGTACCTCAAGCTCAATTAGTCATACCACTTCACCAAGCTCCAAAGTATAATAGTCATAAAGATAGAGTAGTGTGACTTCGGCTGGGAAGGAGAAAGGACTAAGCAACATATCTCTGTAATCTCTAAGCTAGCAAGGTAATTTAATTTTAAACTCCTTCCTTGCTTTTTCTATTCCATTGCTATTCAGCACAATAGGACTGTTTTGGCTAAATGGCTTTGTGGCCATATTAGTAAACTTTAGAATGGATTGTGGGTTTTCTATAATAACTGTTATGTATAATATGACAATATGGGGACTGCCCACCATATGTTTGATAAAGTGATTTAATGACGACTGTTATGTATATAATATGTTATATCATCCAAATCAAAGATACACATGATAAATTTTATGTAAATAGCTAGTTCATGTTTGTATGTCACATAAACATGCTATGTTGTTGACTAGTTTGTCAAGCCATGATTTCATGAAATATAAAGCCTACTAAAGACTTTGGAGGAGGGTTATAAACTAAAGTGTGAGATATTGATGAAGTAAAATCATGTCAAAATCTTTTAAAGCGAGAAATGATTACCGTGAGTTAAAAAATAAATATTTTTGAAAAGAGGTCGTCAATGTGAATATTTAAAATATAATTGTACAAGTTATATGACATGGTTGTGTGGCTAATACGTTTATATATAGTGAAAATGTAAATATCTGCAAAACGAAGAGTAAAGCGAATGTGTTAGCAGGATAAAATATTTATATATGAGATTTGAGTTAACTCATGATCATGCAAAATAATAATATAAAAATTATTTATATTAAAGGAATAATATAGTAATTTGAATTTTAATATAAAAACTCTTTATTAGATGTTTAAGTCCCGATTTAATGAGTAAAGACATAAGATATTCCTAAAATAGAATATGGATGATTTAAGCTTCAAGATGTAAAATATTTACATATTAAAAATGTGAGAGACCTTTATTGTACATAAAAAGGTTAAAATGAATAAAGTTTCTTAATAAACCAAGATTGGTTTTAAGATGAGAATAAAATATTATAGTTTATATATACTAATAATCATGGTTAATATATATGCATGCATGTTTTTGTTACATAAATGGTTACCTAATATGTGTGTATATGTAAACACGACTATGTAGGAATTTTGGAAAGAAGCTAGGTTAAGTTTAATGGTAATCTCCAATCAAGGCAAGTTTCTCAGTTTATTTATGTGGACTTATAATAGATAAATGTTAGCATGATTTATGTTTATAAGTATATAATACCTATGAATTGCATTATTTACTTTGTGAATGATGAATGTCAAAATTATTGAATTTAGTCAGGGAACTCAATATATATGTGCAATGAGTGACATGTACAGGACATGTGTAGTATGATATGGTATGTATGTTGCTACCAGCAGGATATAAATGTGATAATGCATTTGTAATATGCTTGAACACCAATAATATAAATGCATGAAATGAATGTGAAACCTATGTGTCGTGTGATGCATGATAGACTGTTAGACTTGTTGGGTCGTCGTGCTCAATCTTGCTTAATTTGCAGGTTAAAGCTATGATACAATCTATCGTGATTAGGAGCGCATAAAAAGAAGACTAGTGATTTAATTGAGATTGTGTTGAATCATTTGATGGTATTTACATGTGTAAACCACAGAGAAGTAAATCTTTGAATAATTCAATAGATGAAAATAATTTGTTCTGAATTAGGAATATGTTTGAAATAATGAATTGTACATATCTACTCAGATTAAATAAATCATGTAATAAATATGATTCTAGTATAAAGAAGAATGGTAAAGGTTACAATTCAGGGAATGAATGAATGGAAAGAAAAAAAAATTAGTCCACATTTTTAGTTATTTTAACATTAAATAATGTTTTAAAGCTAGAACATGATAATATTAACGCACAAGATCGGGAAGGAAAATAGTCACGATTCTTGGGGCGTTACAATTATAATAATAATAAAACAAAAATTGAGTAAACTTTCTACCGACAATTTTGAAAAATGAGTAAGTGGGAGTCCATGTAATAAGCCAAATTTACAACAATTACTTCATGACAAACTCCTTTATTTATATCAAAATTTGAATAAATATTTATCACAATTCACTTATCTTCAATAAACACATTTGTAATCTTTCAACAATTAAGCAGAATTAATATTATAACTCATAATATTAACAACCAGATCATTCCCAAGAAACAGGGGGCTTTCCGATAAGGACTTCTCCTTATTGGCGCGTAATTAGATAACCTAACCCCTTCCTCGACAGAGCTTTCTACACATTGTCAACAATGCAAATAATAATATGAATAATTGTGTCGTTTCAATTATTGATTTAATAATATAAAATATTATGCAGATGATACTATGACAATAATTGAATCAATAATATTAGATACTATGCAGCAACTACTGTTGCAACAATTGAATAAAATTGAGTGACTTCTTATGTAAGCATCAATAATTAGAGATACAGTGCAATACTGTGTGTTACTGTGCAACCACACGTATTACTGTACTTTTATCACTGGATATTTTAATATTTTAACGGTAAAAGTCTTGCCGTTATTTTTATAAGACTAAAAAACAATGTGCACCCCAAATTTTACACCCTTGTTGACTTTTGCACCACAAACCGAAAAAGGTATCTAAGTACACTGTAAACTTTAATTAAACGTAATAGAAATCACACTTTTTTTACTTAAACGTTCAAAAGTGACCGGC
Source organism: Panax japonicus (assembly GCA_020205505.1). Lineage (NCBI taxonomy): Eukaryota > Viridiplantae > Streptophyta > Magnoliopsida > Apiales > Araliaceae > Panax > Panax japonicus. Next base: position 80,995 of record JAINUV010000236.1, read on the forward strand.
TAAGGCTGTAATGTGAATCTAAAGGGGTATTTAAGTCTTTTCCTTTTTATCTTCTTCAACATTGACATTTCTTTTCCTTCTCTCTCTCCTCCATAACCAACTTTCTCTTTGTTCCTTATTTCTCTCTCCTCCACCCTCCTCTCCCTCTCTTCCCCTCACTCCGGCCCCTTCACCCTCGACACCCGATCTCTCTCCATTTTTGCCATTCTTGATCCCTCCACCAAAACCCTTCTCCCCTTTTCTCTCTCCTCCATTGTGAACAACTTGAGTGTAGTGGGGGATTCATATACTGAGAAGGATGATGAGGGAGATAATTGGGAGCCTGAAGAATCATCTAAATCAATGTCGTTGAGCAGCCCGTCCATAACATCTGAGGGCCCTGGTTCATACAGAAGTCTTAGTGCAAAAGGTGATAATGTAGGGAGTGGTGCCGGTAGTCTTTCAAGACTAGCAGGATTAGGGCGTAGTGCAGGACGTCAATTAGCTTCGTCTACTAGATCTAATAAACCCTCTTATGAATATCGACACTCGAAACCCAAACCTAGTAAGAAAAAAAAGAACCTTCCTTGTCTTTACCAGTGGCAATCCGGTAGTAAAATATAACAACCCATTAGTCCTGGAAGTGTACCAAAATCAAAGTTTTTGACAAATTTGTATAATATTATGGGAAATTCGCCATCTGGGCCCAAAGAATTTGGTCAGAAATTGAAGGATTTGAAGTGGGAATTGAAGAAGCTTGACAATGCGGGTGAGTCCTCTAAGCATTTGAATAATCATGATGTTGAAAATTGTACACATGTTGGTAAATTGGTATGTGGGTCTATTTTGGATTATGAAAATTATGATGGTAGTGATAATTTGGTGGAGCAAGTCTCAAACAGTACTACTAAAACACCACTTGTTCAGGCTTCAGTAGCTCATGAGATTCTGTGTGGCACTTCTGTGTTAGATACAACTAGTACTACAAAACCCAATACTTGTTATGTTTTTGGCCATGTTATTTACAGATTAGCCGTTGGCGTCGAACCAGTTGAAGAAGCACTTGACTTCGTCTGTGTCTTGGAGGTACATCAACTGAGTGGTGGCGAGGGCGGTAGCGATAAATTTTGAGTTGGCGGTGGCGGCCATTTTCGATTTGTGAGAGAGAATGAAAGGATTGAAATAGAGAATAAAGAGAATAAAGAGAAAGTTGGTTATGGAGGAGAGAGAGAAGGGAAAGAAATGTTAATGTTGAAGAAGATAAAAAGGAAAAGACTTAAATACCCCTTCAGATCCACATTACAGCCTTAGCCAATCAATTTTGACCGGTTAAATAAAAAAAGTGTGCTTTCTGTTACGTTTAATTGAAGTTTGGGGTGTACTTAGACACCTTTTTTGGTTTGGGGGTGCAAAAGTCAACAAGGGTTTAAATTTTGGGATGCACATTGTCTTTTAGTCTTTTTATAAAAAGGTTATTTCTGTCGCTTTCTATATCCGACAGTCATTCTGTTGTGGGGTCCACCAATGATTGTGTCGTCATACGAATATTTCCCGACCAAACGAATATTTTATGACAACTTGTTTACTTTACAAAATTTGTAAATATTACCCACAATTATAATATTATATCAAATCCATACCTTATTATTCAAAATAACATTTAGAAAAAATTAAATCTTTATTCAAAAAAAGTTGGGGTCTTACAACATCCCCTCCTTATGAAATTTCGTCCTCAAAATTGGTGTACGTACCTGGTATGTCAAAGATGTGAGAATACTTTAATTTTATTTCAGATTCTAACTCCCAGGTCATTTCCTCAATATCGTGATTTCTCCACAAAATTTTGACTTGAGGTATAACCTTTGAGCGTAAAATATGTTCTTTCTTATCCAAGATTTTAACAGGTACCTATTCATACGTTAAATCTTCCACTATCTCGTCTGTTTCTAATTCAATTTTGTGGTTCGGGTCTTTCACATATTTACGTAACATAGATGTGAAAAACGTTATGAACACGGGGCATACTAAGCAGTAAGGCGAGTCTATATGCCACAGTTCTTACTCGATCGAGGATTTCAAATGGACCAACAAATTGAGGGTTAAGCTTTCCTCTCTTTCCAAATCTCGTAACTCTTTTGTCAATCTTGTGAGGTTTGTATACGTTGCCGGATCATTTGAATCTTTTTCGTAGTCATGCATACCAATTCTGGTCCCAACAATGTTTCTTCACCCACCTCATCTCAACATACTGGAGAACGACACTTTCATCCATACAACGCCTCGAATGGAGCCATGCCTATACTTACTTGATAACTGTTGTTGTAGGAGAATTCCACTAATGGCAAGTATTTGCCCCAACTTCCTTTGAAGTCTAGGACACAGAGTCTTAATAGATCTTAAAGAGTTTGAATAGTCCTCTCTGACTGCACGTCCGTCTGAGGTTGATATTCAGAACTGAAACGTAAATCTATGCCCATAGCTTTCTACAAACTGACCCAAAATCGTGAAGTGAATTTAGGGTCTCGATCAAAAACTATGGATACTAGCATACCATACAGTCTTATAATCTCATTTATATATATACGAACAAGACATTCAAGTGAATAAGTTTCTCGTATAGGTAAGAAATGAGCAGACTTGGTTAACCTATCGACAATGACCCAAATTTCATCTATCCCTTGAGAAACATTGAGAAGACTAGTAGCGAAATCCATGTTAATGTTCTCCCACTTCCATTCTGAAATTTTAAGTGGTTGCATTGGACCTTTTGGTACTTGATGCTTCGCCTTGACACATTAACAAGTTAAACACCTTGAGATAAACTTTGTTATCTCTCTCTTCATTTTACTCCACCAAAATGTATGTCGAAGATCACGATACATTTTAGTACTCCCAAGATGGATTGAAAATGGTGTGTTGTGTGCCTCCATCATAATTTTATACTTCAAATCTGAGTTGTTAGGAACACAAAGTCTGGAGTTGACTCGATGTATTCCTTCTTCGTCAATTCTTGATTATGAAATAGCACCTTCTTGCACCTTTTTCTTCATATTTATCAGCTCCGGGTCTGTAGCTTTAGCAGCTTTAACTTTATCGATTAAAATCAGTTCTACTCGTATATTTGACATCATCACGTGGGTTCGGGACGTCTTTAACTCTATCTTCCTCCTTTGCAAGTCGTAAAAAATGAGCCTTTGCGTTGAAAATATCACACTCGTACCCGTATATGATCTTTTACTCAACGCGTCAGCTACCACGTTCTCTTTTCCTAAATGGTATTGAATGATATGATTTTAATCTTTCAACAGCTCGAGCCAACGTTGTTGCCGCATGTTGAGTTCCTTTTTGGTGAAGAAATATTTGAGGCTTTTATGATCTGTATAGATCTCCACCTTCTCCCCATACAGGTAATGTCTTCAAATCTTTAGCGCAAAAACGATTGCTGCCAACTCTAGATCATGAGTAGGATAATTTTTCTCATATTCTTTGAGTTGTCGTGAGGCATAGGCTATGACTTTCCCATGTTACATGAGAACACATCCTAAACATCTGCCTGGGGCATCACTGTAGATGATAAATCCCTCCAAACCTGATGGTATTATCAGAACAGGTGTTGAAATGAGTCTCCTCTTGAGTTCTTGAAAACTCTTCTCACATACCTCGCTCCATCCAAAATTTGTACCTTTTTGAGTCATCTGAGTTAATGGAGTAGTGATTCGAGAAAATCCTTCCACGAATCTCCAATAATAACCAACTAAGCCCAGAAAGCTATGTACTTTGGTTACTAACTTTGGTTGCTCCCAGATTTGTATTGCTTCAATCTTCGTTGGGTCAATAGATATTCCGTGATTTGATATCACGTGTCCAAGAAATGATACTTCCCCTAGCCAGAACTCACATTTCTTCAACTTGGCGTATAGCTTGTTTTCACGAAGCTTTTGGAGTATCAGGCTCAACTGTTGTTCATGATCTTCACGAATTTTGGAATATATGAGGATGTCATCAATAAAGACAACCACAAAATGATCCAAATATTCCTTGAATACTCGATTCATCATATCCATGAAGGCAACAGGAGCATTAGTCAATTCGAAAGACATGACTGGGAATTTGTAATGCCCGTACCGAGTTCTAAAAGCATTCTTTTGAACGTCATCAGTTTTAATCTTTAAGTGATGATATCCGGTACGAAGATCGATCTTTGAAAAGAATTTGGCACCTTACAACTGGTTAAATAGGTCATCAATGCGAGGCAACGGGTACCTATTTTTGATAGTAACATGATTCAACTTCCGGTAGTCAATGCAAAGTCGTATACTCCCATCTTTCTTCTTTATGAATAAACTAGGAGCACCCCAAAGAGACATATTAGGACGAATGAAACCGATGTCTAACAATTCCTGTAGTTGAGTTTTTAACTCCTGAAGTTCAATAGGAGCCATTCGATATGGTGTTTTAGAAATGAGTTTTGTACCAGGTTCAAGGTTAATACAAAATTTGATTACACGCTTTGGGGGTAGGCCAGGAAGTTCTTCAGGGAATACGTCAGGAAATTTATTAACAAGAGAAATATTATTCAAATCTAACGTTTTTTTTTTAAATCCGTAACATGGGCTAAGAAAGCTTGACATCCATTTTTCAATAAATGAAAGGCTTTATGGCTTGATATGACAGTGATTGACTTTAGTGGTTTGGTTACTTGAATTCACATAATAGGTTGGTTAGGAATATGAAAACTGACGACCTTACGAAAATAATCAATTTTTGCATGATGAATTGTTAACCAATCAATCCCTAAAATCACATCAAATGCGAGTATTTTCAAAGAGATGAGATCAATAGGTAATGTAAAAGTGTCAATTTGAATCAAACAAGATTTATAAATGGTGGATGTAATGAAGGTTTCTCCCAACGAAGTTTCAACAGATAAGTCAAAGTCTAATTTCTCTGGAGTCAAATTTAAACGTTGAGTACAATCAGGTGAAATAAAAGAATGGGTAGAACCGATATCTAATAAGGTATAGACTTCGCAAGAGTTTATGATTAGATTACCCGTGATAACTTCATTCGGGTTCCTCACTTTTTGGAAGGTGACAACAAATGCTCTCCCTTGAACTACCAACTTTGACTTATCCGGGATTGCCTTTGGTGTCACCGTCCCACCTGGACTTGACTTCATTGCATGACAAAATATAGCTAAATGACCTTCCTTTCAACAATTGAAACACACTTTGGGTTGTTGCATACAATTTGGATTGATGTGTCCCTCATGTCTGAATTTATAGCATACGACCGATGGTCATTCTCTTTCCTTAAAAACGGGTGTTGGTGCCGATGTATTTCCATCATTGTTGAATCTTCTCTTTTCGAAATTCCACTTGACTCTTGGCCAGGAATACCACCGAAGTGGTTACCATTTCTGGCATGATAATTTCCTCCACGTTTGTTATCACTGCTTCGGTGACTGTTTGCACTGGTATGACTATTATCATTTTTCGGTTGTTATCTCTTTGTTTGAGCTGACTCATTATCAAGCTCTAATAACTGAGCCCTATTTACAACATCTGAATACAAACAAAGTTTGTGAGAAGTTAGCTATTGACAAATTTCAGGCTTCAAACCTCGCAGAAACATTTGTGTCATTCGCTCCTCGTTATCTACCAAATGGGATGCAAACCGGGATAACTCCGTAAACTTTTCCTTGTATTGCGATACAGTAATGTTGTTCTCTTCCAGTTTGATGAATTCCACCTCCTTCATGTGACGAATACATTCTGGAAAATATTTGTCGTTGAACAATTCTTGGAACATTTCCCAAGACATCTTAAGTGTGGACAAAAGAGTACATTATACGGATTCCCACCAGTAATCTGCCTTTCCACGCAACATAAAGGTAGGAAATGGAACCTTTTTCTCTTCTGTGCATCCCAAGACATCAAATATCTTGATGATCTATTTAATCCAAGCTTTTGCCTTAAGTGGCTCTGACTTTTCCAAAAATTCCAGCGGTCCCAACTCCTTGAATTGCTTAGCAATGACCAGCCGTGAGTTTCTATTGTTCCCACCTACATTTTGAACAAGAGTCTCTCTCGTTTGGTGTTGCATGAATTGTAAAAAGCTCCTAAATACCCCATCGGTCATCATTTGGTTGGTGTTGTTGTTTATAGGAGGATTATTACCTTCATGATTCACATTATCCTGGTTATTGATTGGTGATGCCTCAATGGTCGTATGTGCTCCATTGCTTAGCTCAAAATTTTCAGATGTTATTCTCAAATACTGCCACAAAACAAAGGTTAATTAAAAAAATTGATATGTAACATATTGTCCCTATATTCCGATCGACCAATTAAATAATAATTAATCTTAGGTAAGACATACTAGAGAAGGTTTTACTCGTCTCTCCCATCTTTGTTCTAACCTTAGATCTCCGCCATAGATCATATCCCTAAGCTCTGATACCAACTGTGACACCCCCAAAATAGGTCCACACAACCCATTTTAAGTCGCCAAATACATGGTACATAATTCAAATATAAACTTCATTTATACAACTATTAATTGTCGTGTAAAATACGACAAAACATACGCTGTGAGTTTTAATACAAATATTGTTTCATAGATAATATCCAAACTCAAATAAAATCATCATTACAATTATTGTCACACTATTTTACAAAATAGTGAAGATTACTAAAATAACCATATTGGACCATTACTCCACTCTCCGACTAGTTCTAGCTACATTCTCGCCTCCTGAGAAGAACAATGGAACCAAAAGGAAAAGGGTGAGCTCAACTAGCCCAGTAAAGAATATTATGACTAAGATAATGTAAAACAAATTATCCTTAGTCCTCAACAGGGAAAAATCTGATAGAATACAATAGACAACAAGTTTTAGATTAACAACTGTAGCGGAAATAGCAATCCATTAGAAGAGTCAAGTAGAGCATGATGTCTACTATCTTCTATGATTTAAAAGTCCATCATCAATATTTTATCCCTATAACATCAATCAATAAATATTTCAAATCAACGAATTATCCATGCAGTACGGGCCAATGATATTCATTTGTATCACCAGTGGTCATGATAATGCCAAATAACTGTCCATCTATGCACTACAGACCAAAGAGGACTTTCACCACAATATTTGTCTGTAACATTACATGTTATGATTATACCAATACACAATTTCTGATCATAATCATGTCAATCAATAGTTCATCTATGCACTATGGGCAAAAGATGACTTTTACCACAACATAAGCATGAGGATGATGATAATGATATAAGGAATCAATCAAGTGAGATCAAGATAAATATTAGAGATTTATAATTCAATTTATCCAGAGTTCAAGAATGTCCAAATTGTCAACATGATAATTAATTTTGGAGTAAAAATCAAGAATGATATTCATGTATCAAAAATAATTTGGATAGAAAAGAAACTAATTTTGTCGTGAATAGTACCCCGTGAATAGTACCCTGAATGAAAATATTGAAATTTAATAAGAAAGTTCATACCAATATTCTAATAAAACGATACTAGATGAATCGCAAAACTCAAGTATATTCTACTAATCTTAGGGATTATAAAAGCAATACTTACCATAGTAAGTTTAGATTTATGAATATGAAAAGAAATAATATACGAAACTGCAAATGGATTTTCACCCGTCATGCGGTAATCCGTGTTGACAGATCTTTTCCATAAATAAAAAATGAGTACGAAGGGTTATTCACCATGCATGCGGTAATCTGCGTAGACATGTTATTCCCACAAATAAAAGAATGATTACGAAGGGTTATTCACCATGCATGCGATAATCCGTGTAGACAGATTATTCCCATAGATTAAAGAATGAATACGGATGGTTATTCACCATGCATACAGTAATCCGCGTAGACAGGTTACTCCCGCAGATTAATAAAGAATGAATACAAAAAATAATATCCCTTATCTTAATAGGAGATTGGATACTACAATAGTGAAGTAGCAAAATACTCTTCTTCTTTCTCTCTATAGTTTCTCTCTCTATAGTTTTAGTGAATTCGTAAGAAAAAAAAATGAAGAAATGAGCTTCTATTTATATGAGAATGGAATAAATAGTAACTGATTTATGGATGGTCCAGATTGATTTACTATTAAAACGGACGGTCCATATTGATTTACTTTTAAAACCTCAACCGACGGCCCATATTGATTTACTATTAAAATCTCAACCGACGGTTCATATTGATTTACTATTAAAACTTCAACCAACGGTTTGAAAAAACTAGTACATCTCCCCATGGACTATTAATAAGCCAAACTTATAACAAACGCCTCATGACAAACCCTTTTATTTATATCAAAAATTGAATAAATATTTACCACAAATCGCTTATCTTCAATAAACACATTTTTAATCTTTCAACAATTATTCATCATTAATATTATAACTTACAATATTGACAACCAGATTGTTCCCAGGAAAGAAGGGGCTTTCCGATAAGAATTTCTCCTTACGTACAATTAAATAACCAAACCCCTTTTCTTGACAAAATTTTCTAGACATTGTCAATAATGCGAATAATAATATGAATAACTGTGTCATCTTAATTATTGATTTAATAATATAAAATATTATGCAAATGATACTGTAATAATAATTGAATCAATAATATGAGATACTATGCATCAACTACTGTTGTAATAATTGAATAAAATTGAGTGACTTCTTACGTAAGCATCAATAATCATAGATATTGTGCAATATCGTATGCTACTGTGCAACAACGCGTATTACTGTTCTTTTATCACCAATATTTCAACAGTTATCGATAAAAATTTTGTCGTTATTTTTATAAAAAAGGACATTTTTGTCACTTTTTATATCTGACAGTCATTCCATTGTGGGGTCCACCAATGATTGTGTCGTCGTACGGATATTCCCCGACAAAAAAAATATTCCCCGACCAAACGAATATTTTATGACAACTTGCTTACTTTGTAAAATTTACACATATCACCCATAACTATAACATTATATCAAATCAACACCTTATTATTCAAAATAATATTTAAAGAAAATTAAATTTTTATTCATAAAAAGTTGGGCTCTTGCAACTTAGCTTTGCCATTTCCTTCACCTTCTGTGTAACTTAATCTCTTTTTAGTTCCTGAATCTACTAGGTTGAATAAGGGTAATTTAATCTATTTTTAAGAGATTAACAAATCAACTAGAATATAAATCTTCGCATTATGATTTGAAATAAACGTATCTGACATTTTGATCACAAAATCAATGCCCTAAAAAAGTAGCTCTTCTAAGTGGACATGAAAATTGGACATACGTATATTTGAGTTTCACCTATTTATATTTTTACCCACAATTAGAGGTCAAATTACAATTAAGTGAAATTCAAATACACTTATGTCTAATTTTCATGTCTACATATAAAAAAATTTGTCTAAAGTAACTCTACAAGTAATCATTTTCCCCTTTTGGAGGTAAATATTTATAATTTAAATACCATAAATCAATGAGAAGATGAATGTTTACGCTTTCAAAACCAACTTATTAATAAGATTTTTAATTCTAAAATTGCTAATTAAATTTGTATATTATTCAAGTAGTTTAAATTTATGTATTTTAACTAAAAATAAGTGGCCGACTGTCTATGCACCTGAGAATGCCAAGATCATATAGAGATTTTAAATATAGAGAAAAGTGGAATATTATTAAACAAACTTACATAGAGATTAAAGCTTGAGAGCTTGAAATCTTCGAACTGAACTCGTAAGACTCACAAGGAAACTTAGAAAATAAACTAAATACAAATTTTTTGGATGCCTCCTCTGAAGAGCAAGCCTTTCCTCTTATAGGAGCGACGAGAAAAAAACATAATTTTAAAAAACAAACAACTTTAAAAGGAATCTACTTTATCAAAAGTAGAAAAGATTTAAAAAATAAAGCTGCTGACGCGTGTCTTGGATAAAGCTGGAGTCGAATGGACAGTAGGCAACGCGACAAAAGCATACAGGGACCACAAAAGATAGGATAAGATTCCTATCACCGAAAGCCTAAATTATTAAGGCAATAGAAAAAGCACTACAGGACCATCTGGACCATCAAAATGCTTTAAGCATTAGCACGCCTGAATTATTTAGGCTGAGAGCACGGGCCACCAAAAGGATCACTAGGTGAGGCTTTCTCATCATCGTTGTCAAGCATAGTAACAGTGTCATCATGATTCCTTAAGAAATCCTAGATTTCATTTTTAGGAATTCCTTTGAGGATAGATTTTAACTTCTGTTGAGAGGCATCATATTTACCCAAATCATAATCATCACTATTAGGAGGAATATTTTTAATTCTGTCCTCATCAAACTTGGCATACCATTTTATGGCCAGTTGTCTAAAAAGCCGATAAACTCATGTTCCTCCATGCTGAGTAATAGAATAAGACCACTTAAAGATCCAAGGGATTTCATTGGCACAATAGAAATTTAGTAATGCCTTATTATCATTGAGGCCAATAGAAGTCTGAAAATAGTTTTCAAACATATCTTCCACCTTGGGGGGAAAGAACTCTGGAACAGGTCCCTAGTAATAGAACCAACATTGAAACCATGCAGGAAAATCCTGAGCCTAGATGGTTTTTGGGAACTTAGGGTTGAGAAACCAGCTATGGGTATAATGTTCATTTTGATAATATAAAAACTTTTCCCATGCTAGAGTGTAATCAAAGTAATTAAAATACTTGGGAATCATAGATTTTGTTTCAAAATATTTATGAGTCCGTAGATCCCCCACCTAGTCATATGGATGCAAGACCTTTAAGATCTTAACTGTTGAGAAAGCTAGATTGTAACGGTCTCTAGGTTTATGAGAAACTTTAATCGAACCAGTTTCTATCAGAATTTTTTCAAAGAACTCCCTGGTTTTAGGGAGATAAATGGTAGATCATGATAGTAGGACATATAAAGATATGCAACCAATTCTGGGGATCTAACTACATCCACATCTTCAATATCAACTACATCTCTTACTATGGTATCAATATAATGAGAATCTGTAACGCCCCAGAAAATTGAACATTTTGTAATTTCTTTTAATAATGAATAAAATAATATTATTTATTATTATTGTGTGTTGAGAAGATGGATGTCGTTCTATAACCTAGAAACGTCGTAAAGTAGTAGTATTTTAACTACGTGGGAGAATTAAAGTGGTTGAATTTCTAAAACGAAAATAAAAGTTTTCTGAGAAATTTTCTGAAAAACACTATTCATCAATTTCTGCTCGGGAATTATTTTTGAACTTCCGAGAAATACGTAATGTTATAATATCGAGATGATATCGATTATGTAATAATAATCTAAGTATGGAAAATGAAATATTTCGCATGCGTACCTAATTTGAGATAGTTAGATTATTAAGCGTTAAAAGAATGAAGTTGTAATCGTATAATGTGTAAACATTATATGGAGTAAGGAATGGAGGTATAATACGACGTATTGTATTATTATGTACGAAGAACGAGATATCGTATATTTCGAATTAATATACGAGATAGCATACGAGAATTATACGTAGGATATGTATGTTAAGTTATTGAATTTAAGATAATGGACTTGTGGGATATCTAGTTTATTGATAGAAGCCCAAGTGTATGATTATCACAAGTCCAATCTATTGTAACTCAAGCCCAATAGGAAAGTAGTTGGATTAATTAACCAAGCCCAAGGTAAAGCCTTGACCCATGGGTCAAACCAAGTGAGGAAGTGGGTAGTCTTGATGGGCAAGGATTAAGTGTGATGACCAAGTGTTGTGGTGAGCAAGTAAAAGAAGTGACTAGCAAGAAGACTTGAAGGTTAAGTTATGAATAGTAAAGAGGTGGAATGAGGAGGTGGGATTGTTTATTGTCCATTTTGCCCCAAGCTTTGGTGGCCTATAAATACCAAGCTCATTTCATTTTTGTTGGTTGTTTTGTTATCATCCAATACTTTCCTCTCAAGCATATAAGCTACTTATTTGGTAGAGAGAATAAGTTACTTAAAGCACTTATAAGCCACTTCAACCTTTGATAGTTTCCAAAGCAAATAGAAGTCTTCAAGGGTAAGACTCATTTTCTTTTATCTATATCTTTTCTATGATAGGATTGATAGAGAAGGGGGATTACTTGAGGATAACATGTAATAAGTTATAAGGAATGAACTTAAGCCGAATAAGTTGAATAAGCAACTTGAACCCTAATAAGTTGTTAAGGTCATGAAGGATTTGTCATATGATGTTAGTATGTTGTTTATAACATGAGAACATTGATTGAAGGACTTGAATTATTGGTAAGTCATGAGTATGAAGATTTCTAGTTCATAAGTTGAGAAAGTCAATAACTTATGGAAATAAGTCAAAACCTACTTTGATTATAAGTTGGTATAATAAATAACTTGAAATGATGATATGTTGGTTAAAATCCACTTAGAACACTTAGTATGGTTGAATTGACGAACTTTGCACGATTAGACGATTAACGTCGAATTCGTGAAAGTCTCGGAATAGAAGTCATATTTTGTATTGGAAGTCGAAAACGTTGGTTTTCAATGGAGACAAGTCATTGTAGTCATTATAGAGTTGCGGACTCGAAAATGACCGGATTCCGACTTAGAACGAAGAAATGAGCGTTGAACGTTCACGAACGTTTATCGTTTTCGTTAAAATGGACTAATAGGTCAAATTTTAGCAAATGAAGTCAAATAGATAAAATTCTTGCATGAATGCATAGATTATGAAATTTGTGAACCGTAGGCTTTTGAACGGACCAATTCGGAGTTAAAACGAAGAAGTTATGCGTCCGGGAAGTTAGCAAAATTTTCAAAAAAACTACAAAATTTTCTGAGGACCAGAGTCCGCGCCGCGGCGCGACTCTAAGCCTTCTTGGCCGCGCCGCAGCGCGAGGCCGGAGGATGACACACTGCTAACTCGCGCCGCAGCGCGAGTCACAGACCAATTAGTGGCGCCGCGGCGCCAGAACAAGGAAGAAGATAGAGAAGAAGAGTTCCAAGTATAGAATGAAAGAGGGATTAATAGCAATGAATTGTGATGTAATCACAACATAATTAAGACATTGTAAGGTGCTTGTAATACACTAATGCATGTTTATAATCAATCAAGACGAGCGGGATATGAATGACATAATGAAAGCCGAAACCCTTAATAACGAAACTAAGTTAGAATTACATTGAGATGAAGGGTAAGGTATAATAGAAAACATACCTGGTTAATTATGATCTAATATGGTACGTTATATGATTATGAATTGTAGAATCATAAAGACTTAAAGTGTACGTGTATTAACCAGTAAGCAGTCACCAAAGGCAAGTATTCTAACCCTTGTTCCAGTTCAGTCTGGACAAGCTTTGTAATTCATGTTCTCTTTCACATGAAATCTAAAGTGATGAAGTCTTAAGCCAATTCTTCCGGCTAGACTTATATTATGATGTTGTCAAGCATGAGTTGTAAATTACCGAGTTATATTGGTATGGTTTTCAATCGAAGACCACGCATGTTCAAATGTTTTTGTCGTTTAACGACCGGCACGTGAGGTTGCCACAATTAAACGTATACACGTTTAATGAATGTAGTGTTGATCAACATAGAGTACTATGAGCTGATCACTCAGAAGTGCTCGTAAGCTATGCCGGACTTACGGACTTAGTGTCGGGATGTCCTTTTCAAAAGAACTTATGTATGCTCATAATCTTGAGCCATAATTGTTATTCTACTGAATATTGATGGAAAAACGTTTTAAAGCAAATGAAGTGCTATTTTGAATCACCGATAGTACTTCGTAACTATTGTTCAGTTACTGGAGATATATATATTTGCTCTATGTTTCAAGCATGTTGTTTATTAGAATTATAGTACTTGCTGAGCTAGCCATGCTCACTCTTGCTTGAACCATATGAACACAGCTAAGATCGAGCGGACTGAAGGATCCGGCAAGGATAAATGCAAGGCGAAGATGAACCCGTAGCATACTTATGTAATAGTATAGGAAAAATGTCTATAATATATTGATATTATGACAAGAACAAATGAATGGGTTACAAAGAACCTGGGTAATGTAATATTACTTTGATATATATGGAGTTATATTAGTCCTCTTGTGATTATTTGAGGAAATGTGTGAATGAATGGTAGTACCGTGTAGCACCATTTGTCGGGTTGTAAGAGACCCGGATTTGGGGGCGTCACAGGTTGGTATCAGAGCAAGAGGTTATAAAACTTAAGGGGGGAATTAAAACCTTAAGCCATAACCTTAGGAAGAATCAAAGAAATACAAGAAGAAAATAACCTTATAAAAATGCATTATGATTATGATATGTATGTTTATTATTCTACTGACGTGTACTAATCAACTTATTTGTTTTATGTAGATGTCAGGAGTAAACAGGATGTTTGTTTATGAACAGACCATAAGTGAAGAGTCGGTGAACCAAGTAGAGGTTGTACCGAACCCTATAGCAGCAGAGCTAGAAGTAGTAATCATTGAGTCTGAAGACTCAGAAGAAGCTGACTACATGTCAGTATTTGACGGGATGATAGAGGAGGAGGTAGAGACAGTCTCCTTTAACCCAGTGGCTATAGCAGCAGAGATAGCTCCTGGGGGGTCGATGATGTCTCTGTTTATGTCAGTGTTGGATAGAAATATCCATTACTGTCAGGAGGTTAAGGAGCTGAAGGCAGAGCTTCAAATGCTTATAGAGGACAAGACTGATGTCGAGTCCATGTGGGAGCAGGAGCATGACGAGAGGATTTTGGCTAAGGACAAAGTCCAGGATTTAAAGCAAGAGGTCTTGGAGCTTAAGGAGGAGCTCAAGACAAAAGTGCAGAAAATAGGGAGGATGTCCTATATCTATAGGAGTTCTCACACGGATTTTCAGCAGCAGGTAGCTGGATATCCGGTGGAGGTGGGGCAAACGAGGCATACTATTAGCCGTGATATCATTGCAGGTCTGGCCAAGGCAGATTTCATTAATGCCTTGAGGCAGATGTAGTTTAGTGGTGGTTAGAATAGGTTGTAGATATTTTTGGTAAGTAGTAGTGATGTAAAACCCTTTTTGTATAGAAAAGGGTAGTCTTTTGTAAATCCTAATTTTTGGAAAGTGATAGCGGGAAAGTAATGTAATCAGCTTAGGCTGAGTATGTAACCGATGTAGTATTATACTACAAAGAATGTATATAAAAATCGTTTTATGGAAAGCAATGAGTTATGAATGTTTGGAGTTATTGTTTTATATTAATGATAGCTAATAAAGAAAGGAATAATAACGTAATGTGTTTATTGTATCAGGCAAAATGCCGCCGAGAAGAGTGCAACGAAATCAAGGTGCGGACGTAAATCAACCGGAGGGAGGTCCGGTTAACGCGATGCAGGAGTTTGTTAATTTATTAACAGCCGCCTTTAATAGAACAGGGGCTAATATCCCCATAAATCCAGGAGTAGCACGAGCTACTACCTATAAGGATTTTAAGAGTGTAGGTCCGCCGGAGTTCAAAGGAACTACGGACCCAATCGAAGCCCAAACGTGGGTTAAGGAAATAGAGAAGGCATTTGTAATTGCAAATGTTGATGAGGCCCAGAAGGTTGCCTTTGCAACCTATATGATGAAGGGAGAGGCCAATTTTTGGTGGGAAGCCAATCAGGCTAGGGTCGGGATAACGACTTTAACGTGGGATAGATTCAAGGAGATATTCTTCGAGAACTACTTTCCCACAAGCATGCAGGGAAGGATGGAGATGCGGTTTTTGGAACTAAAACAAGGGGAAATGACGGTTCCCCAATACGCTGCCAAGTTCAATGAACTAGCTAGGTTCGCTCCACACCAAGTGGATACCGAGGTGGGGAAGGCGAGACGGTTTGAGCAGGGCTTGAAACCCTGGCTCTATAACCGTATATCAGTATTCCAAAGTACTTCTTTTGGGATCGTTTTAGAGAAGGCGATAATCGCCGAAGGTGGTAGTGAGGCGTTGAGCCAATACCACAAGGAAAAGAAGAATAAGGGGAAGGTTGACGGGAGAGTCAAGATTGAGGGAGCCAGTGGGAGTGGCGAGGGTCAGAATAGGAAGGTAATTAACTCTGAGAATACCGGAGTGAAGCAAGGGGACCCAAAGAGAAGAATGGAGGCCTGCAAGACCTGTGGAAAGACTCATCTAGGAGTCTGTCTCAAGGGGAAGGCCGTCTGTTACAACTGCGGACAGGAGGGGCACATTGCGCCAAATTGTCCGAGTCCGAAAAAGAATCATGGATGCTTTGTGTGTGGGTCAACCGCCCACATGGCAAAGAACTGTCCGAAGAAGGGGACGGACGGGAATCGGGGCACTAATAGCGGTAAGTTAGCTATTGGGGGTCCAGTTCAGCAGGGTAGGCCGATGGGTCGTACCTTTAATATGACAGTCCAGGATGCGGTTGCATCAGGGGACGTCGTTGCAGGTATTATCCCGATTAACGATATCAATGCTACGTGCTGTTTGATTCGGGTGCTACCTGTTCATTTATAGCATGCGGTTTTGCTAGACGATTAGGACTACTTCCTGAAAAGTTACCTATACCTGTAAATATTAAGGTAGCAAATGAAGATATAATTCCTATTGAAGATGTTCATAGAAGTTGTTGTGTAGATATACGGGGTTGTAAATTATCGGTAGATTTATTACCAATAAAGTTAGAAGAATTCGATGTAATTCTTGAAATGGATTGGTTAGTAAACCATGGGGCAATAATAGATTGTCAAAAGAAGTGTGTAAACATTAAGACGTTAGAACAACCTCGGGTAGTATTTTATGGAAATAGATTTCCGGGGAGTTCGTGTTATCTAACCATGACACAAACTAGAAAATTACTGAGGAAGGGATGTGTAGGATATCTGTGCCATGTTGTTGATACCGAAAGAGTGGTAGCAACCATGGAACAAATACCTATAGTGAGGGAATTCGCCGATGTATTTCCGAGTGAATTACCTGGTCTTCCGCCGGATAGGGAGACAGAATTTGTGATAGACATTGTGCCAGGAGCGGCACCAGTTTCCAGGGCACCGTATCGTATGGCGCCAGTAGAGATGAAGGAGTTGATGATGCATATCTCCTTTTTAATAGTAGAGTAGTTTTTCTGTGCATCATCCCATTTTCCTGAAACAAAACAAACTAAGACTTCTTTAGAGTTTATGATCTGTTTCAGAATACCCCCATAATCTTTGTTAGAGGCATCAGTTTCCACAATTTTATGGGCAACATGATCAGAGAAATGTAAACATGGTAATGACTTCACCTGAGACTTAATAGTTTTAATTGCTTGGGTATATTCATCTGTCTAAGGGATAGGCTTCTTATTTAGCCTTTTATAAAGAGGAGCCGCATCAATCGCCTAATCTTTGTAGAAATCTCTGACATAATTAACACTTCCCATAAATCTCTGGAGTTGCTTTTGATCCAAGATTATGTCTGGAAACTTGTTAACGAAGGCGATGGCTCTGTCAATTGGGATATATTTTCCCTGAGAAATTTCAAATCCCAAAACCCTTATCTTGGTTTGAAATAACTGCATCTTGCTAGCCGAAACCACAAGATCTTCTATTTTTACAACTGTTTTAAACACCTTTAAGCGTTTCCAGTGCTGATAAATGTCTTTTGAAAAGACTAGAACATCATCAATATAAACGACCATGAAATCCATAAACGGATTAAAAATCTCGTCCATAATGTTCTAAAATTCTGATGGTGCATTTTTAAGGCCAAAACTCAGAACATTCCACTCATAATGCCCAAATGGCACCGTAAACGCTGTTTTATATTTATCTTCTTCTTTGATCTGGATTTGCCAGTACCAGCTCTTCATATCAAATTTTGAGAAGATATTTGCTTTAAGCAATCGATTCAACAGATCTCTCTTGTTTGGGATTGGATACCTAATCCATCTCAAAACTTTGTTTAGAGGTTTATAATTAATCACCAACCTCAGAACTCCTCTTTCTATCTCCACGGTGTTTTCAACATAGAACGTCGAGCATGACCATGGTGAGTAATTTTTCCTTATCAATCCCTTTTTTAAGAGATCATTAATTTCTTCTTGACAAAGCTTAAGAAACCTTTCATTCATTTGAATAGTTTTTGCTTTAGTAGGAATAAGTTTTTCATTAAATCCTTCTATGTAAGGCAAAGAGATGACATGTTTTTTCATATTCCAAAAAGTAGTAGGATCTGTAGAGCATATTTCTTTGCTTAGATCCTCCTGGTAAGCTATAACCTTGAGCTTAAACTTGTCATCTTTAAGATGTTCTACAATCTTCTTAATTTCTTGCTCTTGTTTGAGAAAGAAAAGAAAATCTACTTTGCGTTTAAGCAAATGATTAACTCCTTGATAACGAGGTTCAGAAATAAAGTCAAACCTTACTTCTATCCCCTCCTTATTAGTGCTTATCCCCTTATGATCAATAAAAATTGGGAAAATCAAACTAATAAAAGGTGTACCCAAAATAGCTGCTTGAACCATATTTTTAACAAGGAGGAAAGGAGTCTCAAAACAAACTCCATTGATGCATACCACTAAATCTGATAGTTTATAATCTATGCTCAAATGACTTCCATTAGCAGTACTCAACATTTAAGCTATTTTTGAGTAGTATTTAGAAGGAACTAGACCTTCAGCCAGACAATTTAAGTTTGCACCTGAATCTATCAATGCTTCAGTAGTGACCGAGAACTCGTCTTCAATAAAGATAGTAATTTTCACATACCACTTTTGAGTGATAATCCTATCAATTAAATTGATTTTCAATCCTCTTGAGCTAGACTCTCCTTGAATAATTCATTTGTTCTAAGTGGCAAAGTTAAAGACTTCATTTTCAAAATCATCACTCTCCTCTTCATTGATAATAGGCGAATTAGAGTTCTCCATCTTTCCTTTACCCTTGTCATCCCTGCCTTTAAACCAGCGGATATCGTTTTTGATCTGCTTGATCTCTTTCTTTAGATCATTAATATTAACTTCTCTAGCATCGATATTAGCTTGCAGATTAGTTATCATTCCTTGTAACTCTTTAAGAGTGGGCTCCTTATGTCGGTCATTAACCTTATCAAAGAGCTTCTGTAATGAGTATTGGCTTGGGTGAAACCTTTCATCATCCTCAGAAGATTTTTTCTTGCTTTTAGCAAGCATGATATACTTACTTCTCGATCATTTGTCTCTTCTTCCCAGAGTCTTCTAATTTATCAATAATATCTAAGATAAGACTATCTTCTTTAGATAAGACATTAATAGAGAGTCCATTTAAGGCACACAAGCAAGCTTCTCCTTCATTGCATTGGCAATCATTTAACTCATCACATGATACCTCTTCTATAGTGGAATGGGAAGTATCCGAGTTAGAACAACTACTTCTAGGACTCGAACCAAAAGAAGAGAATTCTTCTTCATCTGAATTTATAAAGACAGCTAGAAGTTGCTTTTTCAGCCCTTCATCCTTAATCAGTTGGTTAATTTTCTTTTTAGTAGTGCATTCAGGACTTTTATGACCTATCTTGCCACATTTATAACACGTTGGAGGTTTAGAACTAGTCACTTTTCTTTTAGATGACTTTCTCCTTTTAGGTTGATCATCCTTAGTCTGATATTTAGACCTTTTACGATGATCTTTCTTGTTAGATCTCTTACTATCCTTATAACCAGAAGATTCTTTAGTAGACTTTTTTTTACGTTTATCCTTAGGGATTTCAGCCAGACTATACTACTCACAGAAATCTCCTAGAGCATGTTTTCTTCTAGCTCTTTCTTCTGCAATTTGATTTTCAATCTTCAAGATATTACATAGATCCGCACCTTCAGGAATAATTTCTAAGGCTAATTCTACATAGGTATATTCATCCCAGGGGATAATTCCATCATTTTTATTTTTTAACCTCGTTTTAACTCTTTGAGAGAACAAAACAGGTAAACCTTCTATGAATTTTTCTTTCTAGTAATCCCTATTGCAATCTCCTCTGTTAAATACTTTGGAGAAGAACGTATCACGGTAGAATTTGAATTCAGAGAGCGATTTTCACTTTAAGTTGCTTAATTGCTCGTAAGTTCTTGATACTATTAATTCGTTGTTGCCCAAAAAATGGCGCATAATAGTATACAACAACGTGTTTACTGCATCCTCTACAAAGACAAGTTCGTTCATTACATCTACACCCTTTTGAAATTAGAAATTAAAGACTCTTTCCTTAGTTTCACTTGATAGGAGATTATCCCACCAAAGGCCAAGCTGACCTACGAAATCGGATGCTAAAGCTTGAGCAATCCTTTTTTCCGAGTTGGCTTTAATTTTAGCCGCTTGGGCAAACATTGTCATTTGCTTGAGGAGAACAATGATTTGATAATCAGTAAGACCATCAAGGTTCCACTCACAAATATATTCTCCATTGAATTGAATCCCATCATTAAATGCCCTATTCTCAAATTGGGTGTAGACACTAGAAATTTTTTGTACACCTGTCACTGACATTGCAGGAGGACAGATTCGTCTTTCAAGGGGGAATCCTGAAAGACAATCCATATCCATTCCGGATACTACCGGAAGTTCAGTATCAACCCCAGAACACACACTAGGAGTGACAAATCCAACCTCGGATATAACCCCGAGGCATGCAGATCCAATACCGGAACACACACCGGAGAAGACCGATTAATCTTGGAGATAACCCCGAGGTATCAAGTCTTAGTCCCAATCATGGGAATAGCCACCAACCTTGGTGATAACCCCAAGAAATGCAGTTTCAGCTATAACACCGAAAATGCTTGTTTCAAATGCAACCAGCTTCAATCTCGGCGCTCACAACGAGATATTCAGTACCAACCTGAAGATAACATCAGGAGGATAGGCATACCTCAGAGATGACACTGAGGACCTTCAACAATTGTAGCAGTCCAATCTCAGTGAAGCCCTGAGCAACGTCTGCTTTATCACCCCAATCCGACGATAACACCGGTGAGGGACAAAATCATCATCTTGCCAACGCGATGCCACACTACGTTGTCTAAACATTTCATACACATATCTACGCCACGATGTCCCACAAGAATCAAGGATAACCAATCCCAAGTGACTATTGTGCGGGGTAACGGATGGAATTTGAAGCTTGAAGACCGGAGGGCATCGTCCCATCTTCAATGACTTCATAGAAATTCTAATCCTATGCCATTGTACAACTCTCGACAACGGCGGTCCGAAATAGGTCCTGTATACCCCAATCGAATGCGCGGATTGCACTTCTGAAAGTTCGAGTGGACATTACAGTGCCCGAGTGCACGTACTACGAGACGACCCGACTCGAGAAACCCGGGCCAACCCGGGTTGCCTCTGGTACACTTGTGGCTCAGCCGTAGGTACACTTGTGGCTCCACCCCCTATAAATAGAGGGCTTGGGGTGGCCATTTTGCAAGAGAAAATGATGAGTAAGCCCTGCCCAATTTGCTCTGCACTTACCCCATACAGTGTACTTTTTCATTTTAAACACCTATGAGCTCATATATAGCTACTTTTGTACCTACAAAAGCCAGTGTTTACCCACTTTAAAGATATAGAAGTCTTCTTTAGCAGCCAACTGTAAGCCTTCTCATACACTTTAAAGTCTTTCTCTTCATCTTTACACACACCCTTCTTCACGTTGAGAGTCGTGCTGCGCGCGTTTGCCCGAACTTCTGTTCGTGGTTTTATTTTAGTTTGTATATAAATATATTATATATATATATATATATATATTGACTAACATTATCGAGTTATCCCTCGATTGAGCCTAGACTTCGGTCTGGAGCGTTTATTTGCTTATATATATATATATATATATATATATATATATATATATATATATATATATATATATATATATATACATATATGAACTGTGTGTCGAACTTTGTTCGATGAGCCTAGACTTCGGTCTGGAGCGTTTACTGTTTTAATATATAAATACTTATATATATCAACTGTGTGTCGAACTCTGTTCGATGAGCCTGGATTTTACATCCGGTACTTATATTCAGTGCATTTATTGCTTATATATATATATATATATATATATATATATATATATATATATATATATATATATATATATATATATATATATTCGTCCCACCTAGAGTTCACTTCGTGATGGTTGATCGCTTTTACAGCTTTCTTTACGTTTCGTCCTGCCTGAAATTTACTTCGTGGCAGTTGATCTCTTTGTATAGCTTTCTTTACATTTTGTCCCGCCTGGAATTCCCTCCGTTGCGGTTGATAGCTTTACAGCTTTATTTACATTTTGTCCCGTCTAGAGTTTCCTCCGTGGCGGTTGATAGCTTTTACAGCTTTATTTACATTTCTGATCCCCCATGGAGGTGCTTCGTGGTTGGTGATCATGTCTGTATATATATTTACAGCTTTTATATATATACTTGCTTACTTCTTTCATACAAATTGCGGTATCATATGAGCCTAGGAATCATGTGATCACAGATTCAACCTATTGGATCTAGATTCAGTTCCCGTGATGGACGTTTTTAGCTGTGAGCAGCTTGTAAATTATTCTACGGTATCTGAATTTCCTCAGATGGTTCTCATACCCACGAAGAAGTCAGCATTATTTTATACATTATTTTCGTACGGATGCCTCGCATCTGTAAAATAAAATCAATTAAGCCGAACACTTAATAAAATGAGAGTGTAAAAGGTGTCAATTACTATTGAGCATCAGAGTTTGAAAAACCTCTTTTATAAAACATCACTGCCATATCTTGCTTAAAATTGAATTTTTACATAAATTCAAACCCTGTGTATATAGGTGCGAACAAGGCTTCGCACTACTTCCAAACAACAACACATTGATCCACACACACACATTCAGATAATAGTTTCCTGAAAGAAGGCGATCACCGTGGTAACACGGATGTCGGGGGGTGCCTAACACCTTCCCTCCGCATAACAAAGTCCCCGGACCCTAATGAATCTCAGTTTTACTGACCCGTTTAGCAGTGTCACATCACTGGGTCAATGTGCAAACCTTTTCTCGATTGTGTTGGTACAACCATTTAAAAAACCAACTGGCAACTCTTAACAGTCCATCGTCGAAATTATACATGTCGGAGCTTTTTCACTTGTTTTTTCAAACAAATCTCACCTAAAATGAGAACACCAAAGAACAAGTAACGGAAAGGGACATCTAAAAATCTCGACGTCGACAGGTGGCGACTCTGCTGGGGACTCCAGTAAGAGGACTTAAGCCGCTATTACAATCTTTTGAAAACTGTTATCTGCTTGTGTGTGGATGTTGCATTTACATTTATGATGAATGTGTACGAATGCATTTATTTATTGCATTTAGTGCTTCGCACCATATCTGCTTGTGATATTAGTGCTTCGCACATGTCATCATTTTCATACGGTGAAACGCGATGTATGTGAATGTATGTTCTGTGGTCCCTCCACCAGGAGGCTATCCCATCGATGTTTTATTACTGGACTCGTGGGAAGACTAATTCCCCGAGGCTCAGGAAAGGCACCACCCAAATTCGCTCTAGTTGAAAGACCGGAATAATTTCCCAATGAGTAAATTGCGATGATTTGGGAACCTTCATGCCAAAAAGCCGCGAGAGTAACCTAAGATAGGTCAGCCTCTGATAAACCCAAAACGGAGGAAAGTTTCTTCATGCTCTCATTTCAATTACTTGTAAACACAATTACTTGTAATTACATTCCATATATATATCTCCATGTAATGAGAAATATGGAGAAATTTGTACACATACATATTTTAATTAACATGCTACAAACAGCTGACATCCGTTTTATAGGATAAAATTCCTAAAATGGACACATCACATAGCATGTTATTATACACATTCCCTAAAGACTAAACTATGCAAGTCTTTCGCAGGGAACCAATCGGACCTACTACCCGGTCAAAATCCAAAAAGGCTACAGGCCTACTGTCAATCATTTCGTCATCCGACCAGACTGAACTAAATCCAGTTTCTCGCAAAGAATTCGACGGATTAAGAAAATAGATTACAGATTTGGTTGTTCTACTCAAAGAACTAAATCAGTCCAATCAGGGTCCAAAAATACCCCTACATACTGAATCCTCCACACAAAGGGGAACCTAGGTCATTACAATACCTGAACTGCAGTTGGATACGACCAACAAAATTCGTGATGTTGCCCATCCCACTAGAGATCCAGACATTGGTGTCATCAAAAAGAAAGTCCTCCAAATGGAAGAGACCCTTCGTGCTATCAAAGGAATTGGAACACATGGGAGTGTTTCATATGCTGATCTTTGCATTTTCCATGGTGTTCATTATCCAGAAAAGTTTAAAACTCCTGACTTTGAAAAATATGACGGGTTAGGAGATCCTTATACACATTTAAAGGTGTTTATTGGAGAACTTGGATCTTATGTAGAGGACAAAAAGCTCAAAATGCAATTGTTCCAGAAAAGTCTAACTGGAGAAGCTCGTTCGTGGTACACAAGATTAGACAACTCAAAGATCCATAGCTGGGAAGAGCTAGCACATGCTTTCCTCACTCAATACAACTTTCAGTCTCAGATGACTCCTGATCAGTATCAAATTACCAAGATCAAAAAACATTTTAACGAGTCTTTCAGAAAGTATGCTCAAAGGTGGAGACGCCTGGCTGCCCAAGTTAGTCCTTCCATGACAGAATCAGAGATGGTTATGACTTTCATAGACATACAAGAAGCACCTTTCTATAAAAGAGTTTTAGCCGGCATCGGCAAACCATTTTCTGAAATGGTCAAACATGGGGAGATGGCTGAGGTGGGATTGAAGTCCGGGAAAATTCAAGACCTAGCTGCACTCAAAGTTGTTGCTGATCACATCCAAACCAGAAATTATGGAAATAACCCTCGGAAGGTCCATAAAAAGAAAGAGGAAGATGTTTCCCTAATACTACAGGGTCAAAAGGGCAATCATAACATGCCTATTCAAAGGAGAAACTACAGTCCCTTTCAAGCACAATCTGCGAAACCTCCAATACCAAAAGGTGGAGAAGTCAAACGCCCTCGAGTGTTTACACCCTTAGGGGATACCCTCGAGAACATTCTCACTCTTCTGACAACACAAAAGAAAATTACGCATCTTCTTCCACCAGCCAGCCCTAATGGACGGGGTTTCAATGTTGCTCAGAAATATGCTTATCATGTCGGGGTACCTGGACATGATACTCAGGATTGTTGGGCCTTGAAACACAAGATCCAAGACCTGATAGACAACGGTGAGATCGTGGTCACCAAACCAGATCAGCCTCACATTCAAGACAACCCTCTTCCTCAACACAAAGAAGAAGAGGTCAACATGATCAATTGGAGCAATGGATAGAGTTCCAATTTCAAATGTGAATCATCCCAGACCCTCAAAGACGGTGTTGACAAATGGGATTATGACAAGTTTCTATTCAAAATGGAACGAAAGATGAAAGCTCTATGTAAGCAAATTGAACAATTGGCATAATTGGTAACTTATCAGCATTAAGTGACTCATTAATTAATCAGCCAGGAGCATGCCAGTCTCCTACCTCTTGTC
Organism: Panax japonicus; assembly: GCA_020205505.1. NCBI lineage: Eukaryota > Viridiplantae > Streptophyta > Magnoliopsida > Apiales > Araliaceae > Panax > Panax japonicus. The sequence goes on from JAINUV010000236.1 coordinate 106,591, forward strand.
ATGAATATTCCCTTGTCACTTTTAGAAAATGAAATGCTGGAAGATAAAGTGACAAAGAGAGCAAATGCCAAAGCCCGTCGGGATTTTGCCAACAAAAAGGGAATTCACCTATTTGGGCCAACCTATGGAGGAAATCCTCCAGATGTTAATCAATGAAGGAAGGATCAGTTACCTTCTACCTCCAATCAACCCCCGTTCAGGATGATACAACTCTGATGGAGTATGTCAATATCACTCCCAGTCTCACAGTCACAACACAGAAGAATGTTGGGCACTCCGCCATCTCATCCAAAATCTAATTAACAGTGGTGTCCTGCACTTAGCAGACAAAGATACTATGTTACGTGCAAGTGAGAATACAAGTCCTACTAAGTGGAAGAGTTCGGTAGCAGTCATATCCACTGATACTAATGGGACTAACAAATCACTCATAATGTCAATAATTCAACTCAAGGGAAGCAACAATCCTTTGAAAGTGGCTGCTCCTGAGCCAATCAACTTGCCGTACAGAGCACAATACCCTATTGTTAGCTTGCGCAAAGTTTTGTGGAATTATGGAGAAGGTGAAGGATCCACCTCACATACCACTGCTACATTATCAAAGGAAAATCCACCGTATCTTCCCCAACAAGTGATGAAGTCTACCATAAAATCAAATGGGAAAATTCCCACAGAGAAGATTAAAAAATTCCTCCGCACTATGGGTCATCACGAAGCTAAGGTGGTTTTAAGCTTAAGAGAAGCTCCACATCAAATGTCAATTTTGAACTTGGTCTTAACTTCCAAGAATCATCGGAAGGTCTTGCTGAAGGTTTTAGAAGAAGCCTATCTACCGACATCAGTTGATACAGAAAATTTTCAACATCTGGTTGATCACATTTTCAACAACAATGTGATATCCTTCACTGATGATGACATACCGCCCGAAGGGACCGGTCATTGCAAGCCATTGCACATTGCGGTCTTGTCCTCTGGATACATGTTAGCTAGAGTCTTGATAGATGGAGGTTCATCTCTAAATATCTGTCCATACGCTACCTTGGTGAAGATGAATATCAAACTCAACCGAATTCGGAGTAGCCATATTATCATCAAAGCTTTTGATGGAGCCCGTCAGAATTCAGTCGGAGTAATTGAACTGACAATCGAAATTGGTCCCCATACATTCTGTGTATCTTTCCATGCACTCAAGATAAATTCGGGATACAACCTGCTCTTGGGACGACCATGGATTCATATGGCAGGGGCAGTCCCCTCCACCCTTCATCAGCAACTGAAATACATTATCAATAATAGCCTGGTCACGACCAATGCTGAACCAGAGTGTCGTCAACACGGGGAAATGTCATTTATCAATGCCAATGTAAATGTTGAACCGGTCAGTTTTTATGCCTTAAAAGTAAGCAATACCCAATACCATGCTATTAGAATGCCATTACCCGAACCCAAGATTTCTGCCAAGGTAATGTCGGCTACTCAAGAAATGATGTCATTGGGTCATAAGCCAAGACAAGGGTTGGGTAAAGATCGCCAGGGTATCAAGTACCCAATTCAATTAACCAAGCAAACTGGAACAGCTGGGCTAGGCTATTCTACCAGTTCTAGTAACATGAATCCTCATAAGCATCAGCAGATTCCTTCAGCTTCAACCATGTGGCTTTATCTTTGCCTTCAAACTCTCAGACTGCACAACCTCCTGTAAAGGTGTCAGCCAATGTAATGGCTATGTTATTTTCCAAGCTGGTACCAGTGAAGGAGAAAGAAGTCTTTATTCCAAGACCCGCAGTAGAAGAGGAGGAACGAAGAATCAAGCAAGACGTCATCCAAATGATGTCAGGCATATGTATCATCGTTCATGATGAATAAACCAACAGATACACCCCAGACGATGATTGCGCAGACGTAATGGCCATCATTCGGGACAGGGAGGATGATGACAATCCCTCCATCACTGCGGTCCACCCAGACTTTGCCCTTTCCAATTGGAACAGCACCCCTTGCATTGGCCGTCAAGGGTAAAGCGGGCAGAAACTCTTTCTGCCCTATAGATATAATAACTGCTTACTTGTTTGTACAATATTAGTAGTTTATTTTGCCAGTATATGCTAACATTGTGTATGATCAACACATTTCATATATATTAAGTGAAAGCATATTTTGTTTCAGGACTCTGAATTTAGATGTGCCTGTACTTGCTGATACGGTGCCTCTTCTCCACAAGGATTGTACTTTTGATGTAGAGATGAATTCAGCCTTGATGGAAATACAGGATGACATTGAGGTGCCTCTAGAAATTCAAGAATGGGTCAAAGATAAACCTAAACCCAACCTTGATTAAACCACTTCTTTCAATCTCGGAACCTTAGAAAGCCCTAAGTTAATCCAGATTGGTTCAGACCTTACCCCAAACCAAAGGAATGACATGGTTACGCTATTAACCAAATTCCAGGATGTGTTTGCATGGTCTCATGAAGACATGGTGGGTTTGTCCACTTACATTTTCCTTCATCGCCTTCCCATTAAAGAGGGATTTAAGCCAGTCAAGCAAAAGCTCAGGCGATTGAAACCTGATTGGAGTTTAAAGTGAAAGAAGAAATTATGAAACAATTTCAAGCTGGTATCATCATGGTGTCTACATATCCTGAGTGGATATCCAACATTGTTCCCATGCCTAAACCCGGAGGGAAGGTGAGAGTTTGCGTGGATTACCGGGACTTGAACAAACTTGCTTAAAAGATAGCTTTCCCGTGCCATTTATCCACATCCTTATTGACAATACTGTGCAATACGACATGTACTCCTTTACTGATTGCTTCGCAGGGTATCATCAGATCATGGTTGCTAAGGAAGATCATGAGAAAGCTACTTTCATCATGCCTTGGGGAACCTTTTTCTATAGACGGTTGTCATTCGGCCTCATCAATGCCGGAGCCACCTATCAACAAGCTATGATGGCTCTTTTCCATGACTTAATGCACAAAGTGATAGAGATCTACGTGGATGACATCATTATCAAGTACCAGAAGGAGGATGACCATATAGACCATCTCATAAAGTTGTTCAACAGGTTGCATAAGTACAACTTGAAGTTGAATCTATCTAAATGCGCCTTTGGCGTTAAATCAGGCAAGTTGCTAGGATTTCTAGTCAGCCACAAAGGGATTGAGTTGGATCCTGTTAAAATCCAAGCCATCACGGAAATGCTCATTCCTCAGACAGAAAAGGAAATACGGGGATTTTTGGGAAGAATCAACTTCATTAGCAGGTTTATCTCTCAACTCACAGCAACCTGTGAGCCAATCTTCAAGCTATTAAGGAAGAACTACTCCATGAAATGGAATGATGAGTGCCAAAATGCCTTCCTCATAATTAAAGAACAGCTAGTTAAAGCTCCCGTGTTGGTACCACCCAGGGATGATGTTCCCCTGTTCATGTACCTATCCATAAGTGACAATGCCATGGGCTGCATGCTGGGACAAAAAGATGATAGAGGCCAAGAACGAGTTATCTATTACCTTAGCAAAAGATTCAGCAGCAGTGAACACAAGTACACTCTGATCGAAAAGACGTGTTTTGCTTTAGCACGGGCTTCCATGAGGTTACAACATTACCTCCATGGTCACACAACCCATCTCATATCCCGCGTGGATCCTCTCAAGTACGTGTTCAACAAACCCATGTTAAATTGTCGGCTGTCTAGATGGCAGTTGATCCTACAACAATTTGACATCGTATATGTTACTCAAAAGTCCATCAAAGGTCAAGGAATTGCGGATCAACTGGCCGCCACACCTTCAGGGGATTTCAAACCCTTGGAGACATATTTCCCCGATGAAGGAGTAATGACAGTTCAACAATACCATCAGTACGATACGCGCCAATCATGGAAGATGTATTTTGATGGAGCTGTTAATATGGAAGGTTCTGGAGCTGGAGCCATTCTAGTATCTAGTACGGGGGAGAAGTATCCCGTCGCCGTTAAATTGTACTTTGTCAGCACCAACAACACAACTAAGTATGAAGGCTGTCTCTTGGGGCTAAAACTTGCCTGTTCAATGGGCATCAGATGGTTAACTGTCTTTGGAGATTCAGAGTTGGTAATCAGACAATCCACCAGAATCTATCAAACCAAGGAACTACATTTGCTTCCCTACCGTCGGCAAGTTTTACATATGGTTTTGGAGTTCGAAGAAATCTCTTTTCTACACGTTCCTCGTAATAGGAATGACTTTTCAGACGCATTAGCAACTTTGGCATCCTTGATTTGCATATCAGATAAGGAACATTTGCCTATGGGAATTACGTTGGAGAAGTATCGGATGAGCTACCTTCCATCCAGCATCCTTGGTATCAGCACATCAAGGAATATCTACGAGATGGATCCACACCCGCGGAAGCGAGCCCGACTGAGAAAAGGCGGATCCACCGACTTGCTATGAAATTCAATCTGAGTGGAGATACGCTCTATAAAAGAGATGCAGGACTAGGTCTCCTCAGATGTTTAGAGAAAGATCAAGCACAAAATCTTATGGATGAAATCCATGGCGGAGTCTATGGCCCCCACATAAGTGGCCCCCTCCTTGTCAAGAATGTCCTCAGGACAGGACATTATTGGCTATCTCTCAAAGCTGATTGTAATGACCACATCAAGAGATGCTATTAGTACCAGATTCATAGGAATGCTATACACGCCCCTCCAAGGGAACTCCATAACATGAGTTTACCTTGGCCCTTCTCAATGTGGGGAATGGACGTTATCGGGCCCATTGAGCCTAAAGCCAGTAATGGACATCGATTTATCTTCACTATGATTGACTACTTCACAAAGTGGGTAGAGGCAGCCTCCTTCCCCAGGGTTACTAAAGAAGTCATCATTGCTTTCATAAAAAATAATGTCGTTTGTCGATATGGACAACTAGAGGTGATTGTGTTAGACAATGTTAAGAACCTCAACAACAGAATGATGGAGGAATTATGCAGTAAATTCCACATCAAACATCTTAACTCCATCATCTATCGTCCGAAGATGAATGGTGCTGTTGAAGCGGCTAACAAAAACATCAAGAAAATTATGCAAAAGATGTACGCCAACCACAAAGATTGGCCTGACCTATTGCCTCTTACTCTGTTAGCTTACAGAACCTCAATGCGCACTTCCACTAGGGCAACCCCCTACGCATTACCCTATGGGATGGAAGCAATACTACCCAAAGAAGTTGAAATGGAATCCCTCAGAGTGTTGATAGACGCTCAGCTGGATGAAGACCAATAGGTACAAGACATGTATCACCAATTGTCTCTAATAGACGAAAGGCGAACTGCGACTATCTTCCATGGTCAGTTATATCAACAAAGGATCACAAGATCCTACAATAAAAAAGTCCGGCTACGGCCGTTCAAACAAATGACTTGGTTTTGAAAAAGATCATTGGCAACCAAGATCAATCTAAGGGAAAATTTGCTCCTAACTGGGAAGGCCCATTTGTTTTCAAGGAAGTATTGACAGGAGGCGCTCTCAGATTACAAGAAATGGACGACGATGAATTTCCACAACTCATCAACTCGAACGCCGTGAAATGGTACTATGTCTGAAATTGCCATCAAGCAAACATCCTGGTGTTGGACCATCAGGTCACCAGTTATTTCGGTTCTTTAACCATTTACCACAAACAACTCTCCCACACTTTTCCCCTCAGGGAAACATACTTTTCAAGCCAGTAGCCTGACTTCTCTGCTTTCCTACGACTTAGGTCATCCCACCGCAGATTGAACCTCTTGCGTTTTCAGTTTGGCTACCCATACATGGGATCAAACTTCTCTTACCCACATTTTATCCTTAACCTAGGATTAAACTTCTCCTCCCTGCAATCTGACCTGCACATGGGATCACACTTTTCACCTCGCCTTGAGGGGCGAACTACGTCGACCTAATCTCCTCTTTAATAGGAGTACGTAGGCAACCATTTCATATGGCCCGATCGCAATAAAACAAAAACAACAAAAACATTTCCACTCTTTTCCTTTTAAAAACAAAAACGACAAAAACATTCCTACACCATTTCTGCCATATACAGCGTTGAACCTCTTACACCAGGTTCAAACTCGCAGACCTGATCTCCTCTTCAATAGGAGTACGTAGGCAGCCATTCATGGTTCGGTCTCACCCCCTATCAAAACACAAACCATTATCAACTGGTACTGGGATCATCCTTCAAACAACTACATTTCATTCGGCTTCAGACCAAAGGGATGGAATTACCTGAACTCCTCCAAAATAGGAGATTCGGCGACCATCTAAGTTGCGATCATACCTTGAAGAGCAACACCAATCCATAAGAGATGGAATTAACTAGGCTTCTCCTAAATATAAGTAATGGCAACCATTTGTGGTGTGGTCAATCTTAGAGAGGAAAGTCACACTCCTCTCAACATTTCTATACAGAAACCAGTCCCAAGACACCAAAGATGGTAGGGATATATACAGATCGGTTGTAAGACCCCAAATTTTTAATGAATAAAATCAAATTTCCTTTATTTATTATTGTGAATAATAAGGTATTAATTTGATATAATAACTTTGGTTATGGGTGAAATGCGAAAATTTTGCAATATAAGCAAGTGGTTATAAAATATTCATTTTGTCGGTGGAATATTCTTTTTGTCGGGGAATATTCATACGACGGCGTAGCCAATTGTAGGCCCCATAACGGATAACGGTCGAATGAAGAAAAAGACAAAATTGAATAACGGCATAGTTGTTACTGTTAACACTGTTGGAATACCCGGTGGTTAAAGTAAAGTAATACGCGTTGTTGCACAGTAGCATACAGTATTGCACAGTATTGTTGAATTATTGATCCTTACGTAAGAAGGCACTACTCAATAATTGTCACATTAGTTACTGTTCAATAAATTATTTTATTGATTCAATAATTGCTGTATTGATATTTTATATTATTGTTGTTTCAATTATCGTCACTGCACAGTATCTCCTTTATCAGATCAGTAATTCAGATTATTTAGAATAATATTATTAGATAACATTATTGGCAATGCCTAGAAAGTTCTGTCAAGGAGAGGTTTGGTCACCTAATTGCGCGCAAGTAAGGAGAAATCCTTATTGGAAAACCCCCTCTTTCCTGGGAATAGCCTGGTTGTCATAAATGTGATTCTGTAATATTATTTGTGAATAATTAATCATTGATTCATATGATAAGGAAATATTTATTTTATGTGGATATAAATGTTGGATTTATTTATGTGGTTATAAATGAAGGAATTAATGCTGAGGTATTTTATTAGTATTTTGTCGGATTGGAGGTATTAAAAATCAAACTAGTGTTTTTTGAGATATATTACGGGAGTTATAATTTTTAATCCGACCGTTGGATCGTTTTAATTTTTGGATATGTTATACTTATATAAGTTGAGTATATGTCCACAAATTTTGAACCGTTAAAAATGAGCGTATGATTTGTTATGAATTTTAAGAGGTGGCTGATTCAAAAATCAGGTTATAAATTATTTTGGTGGAAAATTTTAAAATCGGTGGGCCCCACTCTTGGTTGGTGAAGAAATGTGCAAAAAATTTTATTCAAATGCGGTGGGTGGGAATAGTAGCAGGTAAAGCCATCAGGTTGCAGGTTAAGTCTGCTTCGGCGTGCTAATATTTTCCTATAAATAGAGGGCTAAGTTAGAATTGAAAATCACACCAGAAACAAGTTTTCTCTCTTTATCTCTCTAGATTATTGAGTGTATTTTGGGATTATTTAGATACTTTGTGAGTTTCTGTTGATCAGTGCAAGTTTCCTTCAGCTTTATACCGATATTCCGATCAGAAGTACTGATATTTTGAGGTAAGGGATATTATCATCTTCTTAAATGATATTTTCTTCAATATCATTATGCCGAAATATTGGTATGAACTTTTTATCAAATTTGGAACTTTTTGTGTCAGAGTTACTATTCACGTATACGGCACTATTCACGTATATTGCACTATTCACCGAAAAATGAAATTTTCTTCTTTTTGTCCAAGTTGTCTATTATGGTTACTATCTTTGATTGTATCCATGTTTTGATCATTATTTTTGAATTTTGCTTCAAAATTGGTTATTTCAGAATATTATTGAACTTGGATAAACAGTAATACGAATCCTTAATATTTGATATGTTATCTCACTGGATTCATTTTCTTTAAAATATTTTTCATCATCCCCAGTCTTAAATGATGATACAAATGAATATCTTTGGTCTATAGTGCAAAGATGAATGATTACCTAATGAATATCTTTGGCCCATAGTGTAAAGATGAACATGTATTGAGATGAACATGACCAACTGGTGATACAAATGAATATATTTGGCCTGTAGTGCGAAGATGAATATTTGATTCAAGATGTATATTGATTGATGTTACAGGGATAAAATATTGATGACGGACTTTTAAATCTTAGAAGATAGTAGAATTCTTTTTCTACTTGACTCTTCTAATGGATTGTTGTTTTCCGCTGCAGTTGTTGATCTAAAACTTGTTGTCTATTATATTTTATCAGATTATTTCCTGTTGAAGACTAATGATAATTTGTTGTATATTATCTTAGTCATAATATTCTTTACTGGGCTATTTGAGCTCACCCTTTTGTTCCATTTTTCTTCTCAGGAGGTGAGAACATAGCAGGAACTAGTTGGGGTACGAAGCGATGGTTCTAGAAAGTTGTTTTAGCAGTCCTCACTATTTTTTAAATAGTGTATCAATAATTGTAATGAGGACTCCTTTTGAGTTTTTATACTCTCTATTTGTATTTAAACTCATAGTTTAATGAATTTGTATTTGTTTCTGTACCATATATTTGGCGACTCAGAATAGGTGATGTATACCTATTTTGGGGGCGTCACAGTTGGTATCAAAGCTTAGGGATATGATCCCTGGCTGAGATGTGAGACAAGAACTAGGAGGGGAGAAACGAGGAATTCCTTCGCTAGTATGACATGACTAAGTTTATTTGGTATTTATTTGGTCGGTCAGAGTATAGGGATAATATGTTGCATGACTATTAACCCTTGTTTTATGGCAGTATTTAAGAATGGCAGCTGAGAACGTTAATAATGGAGTGAATCAGACCGTGGAGACAACTTTGATCACTACCCAGGGGAACGTGCAACAGGAAGGCAATAATCCTCCTGTAAACAACGTTACCGAACAAATGATGAATGATGGGATGTTTAGAAGCTTTTTGTAGTTCATGCAAAACCAGACGAGGGAGACTCGTGCACAAAATACGGGTGGAAATGCTAGCAATGCGCGGCTTGTCACAGCCAAGCAGTTCAAAGAGTTGGGACAACCAGAATTTAAGGCAAAGCCGGATCCGATCATGGCGAAAATGTGGGTCAAACAAATTACCAAGATATTCGATGTCTTAGGATGCATGGAGGAACAGAAGGTTCCATTCGCCACCTTTATGTTCCGCGGTGAGGAAGACTACTGGTGGGAGTCTGTGAAGCGTACCTAGCCAGCCGCACTCAGCATATCTTGGGAAACATTTCAGAAACTATTCAATGACAAGTACTTTCCTAAAAGTATTTGTCATATGAAGGAGGTGGAATTTATCAGACTGGAACAAAACAACATGACGGTGTCCCAGTACGAGGCGAAGTTTGCAGAGTTATCTAGGTTTGCACCTCATTTGGTCGAAAATGAGGAACGAATGACGAGGATGTTTCTGAGAGGTTTAAAGCCCGAGATTCAACAATATCTTATCTCTCATAAATTTTCTTTATATTCAGATGTTGTAAACATGGCTCAATTATTAGAGCAATATAATAAGTATGTTCAACCGAGGGAACACAACCAGGGTCATACCGGTGGCAGCGGTCATTGGAGCAATGACAACCAGAGGGAAGGAAAGCATTCGGACAAAAGCGGTAACCACTCTGGTGGTAATCGTGGTCGTGATAATAGAAGGAGCGAGTCGGGAGGAGATTTCAAAAGAAGAAGGTACAACAATGATAGCGTAAAGACGTCAGCACCAACATCAACTATTTCTAGGGGAAGAGAACGACCACCGATTGTATGTTACAAATGCGGGAAAGAGGGACACATCAGCCCAAACTTCCCACAACAATCCAAGGTGTGTTATAACTATGGAAAGGAAGGTCATATAGCTAGAGATTGTCTAGTTGTGAAACTAAGTTCAACAGGGATGGTGACTCCAAAGGCTGTCCCGGACAAGTTAAAGTCGGTGGTTCCTGGAAGGGCGTTTGTCGTGACTGTCCAAATTGCGAGGAACCCAAACGAGGTGATCACGGGTAAGCTAATCATAAACTCTTGCAAAATTTATACCTTATTAGATACCAGTTCTACCCATTCTTTTGTCTCTCCTGCTTGTGCTCAACGTTTAAACTAGACTCCGGAGAAATTAGACTTTGACTTATCTGTTGAGACTCCGTTAGGAGAAACTTTTATTACATCTACTATTTTTAAATCTTGCATGATTCAAGTCAGTACCATCACATTACTTGCTGACCTTATTTCGTTGAAAATTCTTGCATTTGATGTGATTTTGGGGATTGATTGGTTAACCACGCATCATGCTAAAATTGATTATTTTCGTAAGGTTGTTAGTTTTCATATTCCTAACTAACCTATTATGCGAATTCAAACAACCAAACCACTAAAATCAGTCACTGTCATATCAAGCCATAAAGCTATTCGTTTATTGAAAAACAGATATCAAGCTTTCTTAGCCCATGTCACAGACTTGAACAAAAACACATCAGATTTGAATACTATTTCTATTGTTAGTGAATTTCCTGATGGTCTACCCCCAGAACGTGAAGTTGAATTCTTTATTGACCTTGAACCTGGTACAAAGCCCATTTCTAAAACCCCGTATCGAATGGCTCCTATTGGACTTCAGGAGTTAAAGGTTCAACTATAGGAGTTGTTGGACATCGGTTTTATTCGTCTTAATACATCTCCTTGGGGTGCTCCTGTGTTATTCGTAAAGAAGAAAGACAGGAGTATGCGACTTTGTATTGACTACCGAGAGTTGAACCATGTCACTATCAAGAATAGGTATCCGCTACCTCGCATTGATGACCTGTTTGACCAGTTTCAAGGAGCACAATTCTTTTCAAAGATCGATCTTCGTTCTGGATATCATCAGCTAAAGATTAAAACTGAGGATATTCCAAAGACTACCTTCAGAACTCAGTACGGGAATTATGAATTCTTAGTCATGTCTTTTGGATTGACTAATGCTCCTGTTACTTTCATGGATATGATGAACCGTGTGTTTAAAGAATACTTGGATCAGTTTGTTATTGTCTTTATTGATGACATCCTCATCTATTCCAAAAGCCGTGAAGATCATGAGCACCATTTGAAGCTGGTACTGCAAAGGCTTCGTGATAACAAGTTATATGCCAAGTTGAAAAAATGCGAGTTCTGACTTGAGGAAGTAGCATTCCTTGGACACGTGGTGTCAAAACATAGAGTATCTGTCGACCCGACGAAGATTGAAGCCATACAAAGTTGGGAGCACCCAAAGTCGGTGACCGAAGTACGTAGCTTTCTGGGCTTAGCTGGTTATTATCGAAGATTTGTGGAAGGATTTTCGCGAATCGCTACTCCATTAACTCAACTAACTCGTAAAGATATAAAATTCGGTTGGAACGGGGATTGCGAGAAGAGTTTTCAAGAACTCAAGAGAAAAATCATTTCGACACCTGTTCTGACAATACCATCTGGTTCAGATGGATTTGTTATCTACAGCGATGCTTCAGGCAAACGGTTAGGATGTGTTCTCATGCAACATGGGAAAGTCATAGCCTATGCCTCTCGGCAACTCAAAGAATATGAGAGGAATTATCCTACTCATGATTTGGAGTTGGCAGCAGTCGTTTTTGCATTGAAGATTTGGAGACACTACCTGTTTGGGGAGAAAGTGGAGATCTATACAGATCATAAAAGCCTCAAATATTTCTTCACCTAAAAGGAACTCAACATGTGGCAACGACGTTGGCTCGAGATGTTGAAAGACTATGATCACACCATCCAATATCATCCTGGAAAAGCAAACATGGTAGCTGACGCATTAAGTAGAAGATCATATGCGGGTACGAGTGCAATGTTGTTAACACAAAGATTCATTTTGTATGACTTTCAAAGGATGGAGATAGAGATGAAGGCTCCAAGTACCCACGTGATGATATCAAACTTGCGAGTAGAACTGATTTTAATCAATAAAGTTAAAGTTGCTCAAGCTACAGATATGGAGCTGATGTGTATGAAGAAGAAAGTGCAAGAAGGTGCTATTCCAAAAGCAAGAATCGATAAAGAAGGAATACTTCGAGTCAACTCCAGACTTTGTGTTCCTAAGGATTCTGACTTGAAGCATAGAATCATTATGGAGGCACACAACACACCGTTTTCAATCCATCCTGGGAGTACCAAAATGTATCATGATCTTCGACATGCATTTTGGTGGAGCAATATGAAAAGAGAGATCGCGGAGTTTATCTCGAGGTGTTTAACTTGTCAACGTGTAAAGGCAGAGCATCAAATGCCAAAGGGTTCATTACAACCACTTGAGATTCTGAAATGGAAGTGGGAACACATTACTATGGATTTCGTTACGGGTCTTCCCAAGGTTTCTCAAGGCATAGATGCAATTTGGGTTATTGTTGATAGATTAACCAAGTCTGGTCATTTCTTGCCCATACTTGAGACTTATTCCCTTGAACGTCTTGCTAGTATGTAAGTGAACGAGATTGTGAGATTGTACGACATGCTAGTATCCATAGTTTCGGATTGTGACCCAAGATTCACTTCACAATTTTGGGTTAGCTTACAAAAAGCTATGGGCACAGATTTACGATTCAGTTCGGCATACCATCCTCAAACGGACGGACAATCAGAGAGGACTATTTAAACTCTTGAAGATCTATTAAGACTTTGTGTCCTAGATCTCAAAGGGAGTTGGGATAAGTACCTACCATTGGTGGAATTCTCCTACAACAACAGTTATCAGGCGAGAATAGGTGTGGCTCCATTTGAGGCGTTGTATGGAAGAAAATGTCATTCTTTAGTATGCTAGGACGAGGTGGGTGAAGCAACATTGTTGGGACCAGAGTTGGTACACATGACTACAGAGAAGATCCAAACAATTCGACAACGTATACAAACGGCACATGATCGACAAAAGAGTTATGCGGATCTTCATCGGAAGGACGTGGAATTTAATATTGGGGATCATGTATTGTTACGTGTTGCACCATGGAAGGGAGTTACAAGATTTGGGAACAGAGGAAAGCTCAATCTAGGATTTGTTGGTCCATTTGAGATTCTTGACCGAATAGGAAATGTGGCCTATAGACTAGCATTACCTCCAAGTATGTCTTGTGTTCATAATGTTTTTCGCATATCTATGCTTCATAAATATGTTAAAGACCCGAACCACATTATTGAGTTAGAACTAGACGAGATATTTGAAGATTTAATGTACGAGGAGGTACCTGTTAAGATCTTGGATAGGAAAGAGCATGTCCTACACACGAAGGATATACCACAATTTAAGGTTTTATGGAGAAACCATGCTATTGAAGAGATGACCTGGGAGTTGGAATCAAAAATAAAAGCGAGGTATCCTCACCTTTTCGAAACACCAGGTACGTACGTCAATTTCAAGGATGAAATTTCATAAGGAGGGGAGGTTGTAAAACCCCAACTTTTTAATGAATAAAATCAAATTTCCTTTATTTATTATTGTGAATAATAAGGTATTAATTTGATATAATAACTTTGGTTATGGGTGAAATATAAAAAATTTTCAAAATAAGAAAGTGGTTATAAAATATTCATTTTGTAGGTGGAATATTCTTTCTGTTGGGGAATATTCGTACGACGGCGCAGCCAATTGTGGGCCCCATAACGGATAACGATAGAATAAAGAAAACGACAAAATTGAATAATGGCGTAGTTGTTACCGTTAACACTGTTGGAATACCCGGTGGTTAAAGTAAAGTAATACGCGTTGTTGCACAGTAGCATAAGGTATTGCACATTATTGTTGAATTATTGATCCTTACGTAAGAAGGCACTACTCAATAATTGTCACAGTAGTTACTCTTCAATATTTTATTTTGTTGATTCAATAATTGCTGTATTGATATTTTATATTATTGTTGTTTAAATTATCGTCACTGCACAGTATCTCATTTATCAGATCAGTAATTCAGATTATTTGGAATAATATTATTAGATAACATTATTGGCAATGTCTAGAAAGTTCTGTCAAGGAGAGGTTTGGTCACCTAATTGCACGCCAGTAAGGAGAAATCCTTATTGGAAAGCCCACTCTTTCCTGGGAACAGCCTGATTGTCATAAATGTGATTCTGTAATATTATTTCTGAATAATTAATCATTGATTCATATGATAAGGACATATTTATTTTATATGGATATAAATGATGGATTTATTTATGTGGTTATAAATGAAGGAATTAATGTTGAGGTGTTTTATTAGTATTTTGTCGGATTGGAGGTATTAAAAATCAAACCAGTGTTTTTTTAGATATATTGCGGGAGTTAAAATTTTTAATCCGACCGTTGGATCGTTGTAATTTTTGGATATGATATACATATATAAGTTGAGTATATGTCCACAAATTTTGAACCGTCAAAAACGAGCGTATGATTTGTTATGAATTTTAAGAGGTGGCTGATTCGGAAATCAGGTTATAAATCATTTTGGTGGAAAATTCTAGAATTGGTGGGCCCCACTCTTGGTTGGTGAAGAAATGTGCTAAGATTTTTATTCAAATGTGGTGAGTGGGAATAGTAGCAGGTAAAGCCATCAGGTTGCAGCTTAAGTCTGCTTCGGCGTGCTAACATTTTCCTATAAATAGAGGGCTAAGTTAGAATTAAAAATCACACCAGAAACAAGTTTTCTCTCTTTCTCTCTCTACATTATTGAGTGTATTTTGTGAGTATTTAGATACTTTATGAGTTTCTGTTAATTAGTGCAAGTTTCCTTCAGCCTTATACCGATATTCTAATCAGAAGTACTTATATTTTGAGGTAATGGATATTATCTTCTTCTTAAATGATATTTTCTTCAATTCTATTATGCCGAAATATTGGTATGAACTTTTTATCAAATTTGAAAATTTTTGTGTCGGGGTTACTATTCACGTATACGGCACTATTCATCGAAAAATGAAATTTTCTTATTTTTGTCCAAGTTGTCTATTATGGTTACTATCTTTGATTGTATCCATGTTTTGATCATTATTTTTGAATTCTGCTTCAAAATTGGTTATTTCGAAATATTATTGAACTTGGATAAACTGTAATACGAATCCTTAATATTTGATTTGTTATCTCACTGGATTCATTTTCTTTAAAATATTTTTCATCATCCTCAGTCCTAAATGATGATACAAATGAATATCTTTGGCCTGTAGTGCAAAGATGAATGATTACCTAAGGAATATCTTTGGCCCGTAGTGCAAAGATGAACAGGTGTTGAGATGAACATGACCAACTGGTGATACAAATGAATATCTTTGGCCTGTAGTACAAAGATGAATATTTGATTCAAGATGTATATTGATTGATGTTACATGGATAAAATATTGATGATGGACTTTTAAATCTTAGAAGATAGTAGAATTCTTTCTCTACTTGGCTCTTCTAATGGATTGTTGTTTTTCGCTGCAGTTGTTGATCTAAAACTTGTTGTCTATTATATTTATCAGATTATTCCCTGTTGAAGACTAATGATAATTTGTTGTATATTATCTTAGTCATAATATTCTTTATTGGGCTAGTTGAGCTCACCCTTTTGTTCCATTTTTCTTCTCAGGATGTGAGAACATAGCAGGAACTAGTCGGGGTACGGAGTGATGGTTCTAGAAAGTTGTTTTAGCAGTCCTCACTATTTTTAAAATAGTGTATCAATAATTGTAATGAGGACTCCTTTTGAGTTTTTATACTCTCTATTTGTATTTAAACTCACAGTTTAATGAAGTTGTATTTGTTTCTGTACCATATATTTGGCGACTCAAAATAGGTGATGTATACCTATTTTGGGGGGGGGGTCACATCGATGATCTATTCTGAACTATCCAGAGACAACTCAATGTCCATCCACCCAGGAGAAATTCAGAATACATCAAGATCACAAGCCCTGAAGCAGCATGCAAAATATCAAGCAAGTAGCAAAGCATATCTAAAAGGGAAGTGATCCAAAAATATATTTACCTATCATATATATAATTATGTTTGATATATACAGTGTAAACTGTACATGACAAAATGGCTAAGCTAGTCTATGTAGGAAAATACAAGCTCATCTACAAGTCAGGGAATATGCGAGCCAACAAGCCCAACATGGCATCCCTCTCAGAAGAAGGAGGCGAAGCTGTGGTCTCCTGTACGAGAATATCCGCATGACCTAACAGATCTGTAGCCATCTGTATGGTGACCATATGGTCATCAATGTAAGCGCTCATCTCTATGATCATGCCAGTGGTAAGGGACCTCACTGCAGTACTATCTGTGACGACTACATCCCGGGCATATATAGCATTATCCCGCTCAACTATCACTGCATCTCTGGCTGATCTGGCCTCATCCCGCTCAACAACGGCGACATCTCTGCGAGCTTATGCCTTATCTCTCTCTCTAATAAAGCTGCGTCTCTCCCATCAAGGGCAGTCAACATCAAAGATCGAGCATGATCTCTCTCGAATGTCATCAGATGAAGACTCTGCTCAAGGTACTGTGCCGAGTGCTGAATCACACTAGTACTGGTACTAGGAGAATCTGGAGGAAATGTTGGCAACCCAGCAGCGGGCTCCTCCTCGATGTAGGAATCGATGTCCTCCATGGGCTCTACATCATCTAACTCACTATCTGGTACTGTGGATACTACCGCAGCTGATGCAATCTGTGTCTCCATCCATACGGAATACTCTGCAGAACAACCTGGATGACTGATAGAAAAATCAACTATCTCATGATGATCCCAACAAGCATATACACGAGATCGGTCCTCTGCTGAAAGGTAGCGAGAAGCTGAATGCTGACCTATCGCCCCCTCGAAAGGATGAAAATCCTGAAACTGGTCAAACTGCGACATCACAGCCAACGGGTGATAAGTAGTCACGCCCCTCAAACCAACCAGAGGGAGATAATCCATGCCCGGGGCATGAGTAATAAAGTTGTATGGTGAGCTAATCCCTGAGCACGACAATATGACAAATGGATCTCTGACATCCGCCAAATATGTGGACCAAGACATAGCATATGTACATTCCGATGGCTGAAAGGTGTACGACATGGCTATATCATGGGTGAATCAGTACCCATGCCGTCTAAGAGTGCCAATCGGTCTCAAGTGTGACATAAACCACACATATAGCATGACCGAACTACCCGTGAACACTCCTGTTGGATAAGTACAGTAGTAAGATGTTGATCGCAGGGTCTCTGCTATGATCATAAGTATAATGGTACGACCCTCCCTAAAAGATCTCACCGCCATGATGACTCCGATGTCTATCTCATCCATGTACTGTGGCATATAGACATACGACAGTACACATAACATCACTACATCAACTCTGGCTAAATGCCAATGATCCTCCGGTGCGGTGAAATCCCCGGAATGTCGTGAATAGCTATCCTTAGAGCCAAATCTGTAATACAAAAAACGTTGGGATATCACATGGCCAGACATCAGCTCATCCTACACCACTCTGCACCGCAATCCATTGAGAGTCATGAATCATCTACTCAGGTCTCCCAAAGCCATATGCACATAAGGTCTGTCCAGTGGTAGCATCGTCAATCGTGCATACTCCTCCAGAGTAGGAATCAAATCATGGGTCCCGAATCGGAAAACCTGCCTATCTGATACCCAATGCTCTAACATCCCATCCACAAACCTTGCGGGAACCTGAAACATCAATAAGGTCATGGTATATTATAGCAAATGATCTACGGTCACCCTGTCTAATGGTGACATGTTATCATACCATGATCGCATACCCGATGCCACCAATGATGGTAGGGTATGATCAATACGGCTAACTATCGAAGAAGACATCTGTACGTGCCATGTCATAAGACCATACAAGGGTCAATGCTGAATATCTCTGGACATACATATATATACATAACATGATACATGCATTGCAGATAATAGATGGCAATGTGATATAGGGAATGAAAAAACTGTGCATACATTCCTAAGTATATCAACATCTAATACATCATCTCTGTACAACTACAAATATAAGGAAATGGGGCATAGACACCCTACTACTAACAGAGGCCTATCAAAAGATATAGCGAGAATGGGGCACAACCACCCAATATCTAATAGAGGCCTATCAAAAGATATAACGAGAATACACATCAGAAGAAGATAATGGTGTCGATGTCCACATCATCAATCATGTCCACCTGATGTAACTCCTCCTGAGTCACTGTATATCTATCAATAGGGATGTCAGGCCTATATAGAGGAGGATCTGCGCTGGTAAAACCAAATGGGTCATCTGAGGGGCCAGAGCTTGAACTGGAAGGATCAAATGAAGCTTCCTCTGCCGGATCTCTGCCCAAATGCCGGATAAATATATGTTCCTGGTCCAACTGCGGGTCAAACTATCAATCTGTGTTATATGAGTCAGATCTCAGATATAAGCTATCCAATCCGTCATCATCACGGATCCTGGAATCAAATCGCCCATAAACTGTGTGGCGCAGGACTGGGCTCCGATTGTACGAGGGAACCACCAACGCTGGAACATCTCCTGAGTGAAAGGACCCTCTAATAATGTAAAGTCGTCGAACCCCAACAATGGGATATCAGTGATGGGTGACTGCGATACAGGCCAATGACGCCTGGTAGGAGGAAAGATCGGCATACGAATCTCCCATGTGGTGCTCCTAATAGCACGATCTCCTAAATAGAGCTCCCAACCTCCATCTGTGAAGAGAGGAACTCTCCTGGTGGAAATCACGTACTCGACGCCAGTCGGGTACCCATCCTCAAAATCGATGGCCAAATGTTCCCCTGAATAGAGAATCCATGTGATGGTGTCAACTGTCAGCAACTCCAGCTACATACGTTAGTGAGTGAAACCCTCAGCTACAGGGACCTCTGACAAAATGGATTGATGCCATCGCCGTCCTCGTGGATAGGTATCTAAACCTAACACACTCACATGACGTAAACATGGGAGCCTCTCATAGGCCCAAAACTGCCAACATAATGGCAAAACATCTGTGATCAGTAAGCACTCTTAACCTATAAATGGGAAATGATAAGAGAAATACTCACCAGCAGGAATGGGTAGAATCCTAGCCAAGCCTCGGTCAAACCCTGTGAGCGCATACACATGCCCCGGAGGAAATAGGCAAAGGTGTAGGAACCCCAATCATACTCTCCAATACGATCCCTATGATGCGTGACGCTGATCAAAGCGAAAGACACCGTAAAAAAGTTATCTTCTATGAAGAAGCCTCTAATGATCATCAGGAACAATCGCCGCAAAATGTGATCCCTGATTCTGACATCATCAGACATGGGCTCACTCAAAAGCCCGCTCATAGCATCTACGCTCAAAGGACCTGAACGGACAGTCCTACCTTTGAGCACCTCCGCTGGAACTCCTAACAAGGATATGACGGCAATAGGGGTAATATTTACCACGCAAGGCACTGGCTCCCCTCCAAACTCCATACCTATGATAAACTGCCAATCCATCGACGTCATCATCACCTGTCAATCCAGTAGATGGAGTGACTGAGTCTGATAAAACCATCGCTCAGACAATACCCTGAGGTAACCCTAGGGATAACGATGAGGAAGGATGGAGAAGAATGCCCCGAATCCCCAATCATGCACTAAAGCTCTGTAATCAGGATGAAGAGCCTGGTACATGGAGTGTATGCTAAACCAATTCCCTCGAGGATGTGTAAAGCCAGGAACCTACATGAAATGCAAATCAACATTAGAATCCTTTACTCCTCGTCAATAGGAAAAGAAGGAAGATTAAGATCTAACGTCATAACTCGTTAGCATGCAAGTACATCGAGGGATGCCTGCTCAAATCACCCAGAAGCTCTGGGTTTGCCACCTGAATACAAGGGAGCTCCCTACGGGTAACATGTGCAGCAGGAGCAGGATCCTCAATCGAAATATCCTTATCCACGTCCTCAATGTCTGGCACGTCTGCCCGGACAGGACGAATCACGGCCTCCACCAATCGACGAGGCTGTCTAACAAAACGGGGTCAAGGTACTTCAGAAGCCTTCCTCCGTATACCAGAAGTGGTCTTGCGGGATCTACTTGGCTGATCCGAATCCATGTTATCTGGACAACAAGTCTCCAAATCACCTCAAAAAGGGTGTGGTATTTCCTTACCTGGAGCTTTTTAGAATGCATTTTATGACTATATACATGCATGCATTTACTTTAACAAACAATAGAGTTAAAATACATGACTACCCAATGCCTACATTTTAAAAAATTTTGCCATAGTCCCCTTTGAAAATAGGACTATCAACATGCACATAGGCATGTCTAGGTGGCCATTCAGTACCACACCTGCCCCAAAGTTATATACATAATATATGCATTAAAAATCAAAATCATTCATGCATAAGGTTAACCTCAATATCAGGAGTACTCTGCCTTTCTACCTTTTGCTCATTGGACCACAAATAGGACAAAAAATAGCAAAAAAAGGTGCCAATTTGACTGTCTCAAAAGTCAAAAATTTTCACATCATTATGTTTAGCATGGTTTAATACTAACATTTACTATGTTGAATATTTTTTAGCAAGTCATTTGTGCATACATAATCACTACTATGTGTTTAGATGCATTTCTTGCGATAATTCAAAATCCAACGGATAAAAAATTGGAAAAAATACATGCATACGTTACCGAGATAGTGCAGAACACTTGTACAGTGACAGAATTTGTAGAAAATAGCCCAAACTCATCAAATCTGAAGGAGGCTCACGGATTTCTCTTAGCGAATCAAGTTGAAAATGACTTGTGATACCAACCTGCTAAATTATATCATCCACGGTTGGACGCAGGCTCATCTACGACTGCAGCAGGTGTACCTGTGGCACCCCTATATGGGCCCCACCCCTTCGATTCGGTCTAGTTCGAGTTACAAAGGAGTTCTTGTGGACTAGAAAGGTCAAATCGGGAATAAAAACACCACGCAATTGAGCAAAACAGCATGCAATCCTGGTCTTCTCAGATGAAACTTTGAGTCTGTACATCACTTATTTGTAGTCATTCGAACGCGAGGTATACCCTGCCAATGATCTCATTTTTTATAAATCACGTCCGGCAATACCTTGTACAGGTCTAATGCCGCCAACTCCAGGTCATTACCCTAAAAGATCAACGTGATCCCCGACGGGGGTTACAACGTGAAGCCCCGACAGGGGATTAAGACGCGCATTTCAACCGTTAACACACATATCAACGAAGGTCAAACAGCCTTGACATTATCTCAAACGATGGCGATTAAACCTATCGGAGCTCTAGAGCTATTCGAGGATTTCATGCTCGATTACTCATATTCCCCAGCGGAGGCAGGGGTCACAACGCAATGTTCCGTTGATTCACACATCAGCGAAGGTCAAGCAACCTTGACAATCTACCCACAAAGTATCAGCCGTTGATTCACACGTTAGCGAAGGTTAAGCAACCTTGACAGTCTATCCCACAGGGTTTTTCAGCCGTTGATTCAAATATCGGTGAAATACACGTCAACGAAGGTCAAGCATCCCTGACAGCATTTGCTGTTGGCAGTAAATCTAACAGAATCTTGACATGGCCTGGCAATACTAACCAGGAAAGGTCAACGTTGTCAAGGAGGATCGATGATGGAATATGTTATACACATCCTCAAATAGATCGAGCTTTATCCCCACAAATCTCTTACCCATAAGAGGTACATCTTCAGGATCAAGTCATTACCAAGGACTCAGGAGTTTGGTGATAACCCCAACATCAACATCCTAACAGATTCGGATTACACATCAAATCTGGTCATCATTGCCAATCCCCAGTTGAAGCAACAGGGAGCCAGCAATCTTTCCCAACATGTTGGGCTACAACCCCGTACACATGCATCATACATTTGCATCATGTTGCTACATATAGTACCATGTTTGTCTTGTTGCGTTTCAAGTGTATAGGATTATTTATCCTACCCATGCATCGCCATGCATTAGTATGATAAAGAGGGGCATCTGTATACACTCAAAATTTTCTGTACACCTGTCACTGACATTGTAGGAGGACAGATTCGTCTTTCAAGAGGGAACCCTAAAAGACAATCCATATCCATTCTAGATACTACCGGAAGTTCAGTATCAACCCCCGAACACACACTGGGAGTGACAAATCCAACCTCGGATATAACCCCGAGGCATACAGATCCAATACCGGAACACACACCGGAGAAGACCGATTAATCTCGAAGATAACCCTGAGGTATTTAGTCTCAGTCCCAATCATGAGAATAGCCACCAACTTTGGTGATAACCCCAAGGAATGTAGTTTCGGCGATAACCCCAAAAATGCTTATTTCAAATGCAACCATCTTTAATATCGGTGCTCACAGTGAGATATTCAGTACCAACCCAGAGATAACACTGGGAGGACAGGCACACCTCAGAGATGACACTGAGGACCTTCAATAATTTCAGCAGTCCAATCTCAGTGAAGCCCTGAGCAACGTCTGCTTTATCAGCCCAATCCGGCGATAACACCAGTGAGGGGTAACATCGTCATCTCGCTAACGCGATGCCATGCCACATCGTCTCAATATTTCATACACATCTCTATGCCATGATGTCCCACAAGAATCAAGGATAACCAATCCCGAATGACTATTGTGCGGGGTAACAGATGGAATTTGAAGCTTGAAGACCGGAAGGCATCGTCCCATCTTCAATGACTTCGTACAAACTCTAATCATATGCCATTGTATAATTCTCAACAACGGCGGTCCGAAATAGGTCATGTATACCTCAATCGGATGCCCTAATTGCACTTTTGAAAGTTTGAGTGGACATTACAGTACCCGAGTGCACGTACTACGAGACGACCCGACCCGAGAAACCTGGGCCAACCTGGGTTGCCTCTGATACATCTATGGCTCCACCCTCTATAAATAGAGGGCTTGGGGTGGCCATTTTGTAAGAGAAAATGGTGAGGAAGCCCTGCCCAATTTGCTCTGCATTCACCCCACACAATGTACTTTCTCATTTTAAACACATGTGAGCACATATATAGCTACTTTTGTACCTACAAAAGCCAGTGTTTACCCACTTTAAAGATATAAAAGTCTTCTTTGGCAGCCAACTGTAATCCTTCTCACACACTTTAAAGCCTTTCTCTTCATCTTTGTACGCACCTTTCTTCATGTTGAGAGTCGTGCTGCGTGCGTTTGCCCAGACTTCGGTCCGTGGTTTTATTTTAGTTTGTATATATATATATATATATATATATATATATATATATATATTTATATATATTGACTAACATTATCGAGTTGTGCCTCGATTGAGCCTAGACTTCAGTCTGGAGCGTTTATTTGCTTATATATATATATATGAACTATGTGTCTAACTTTGTTCGATGAGCATAGACTTCGGTCTGGAGCGTTTACTATTTTAATATGTATATACTTATATATATTACCTGTGTGTCAGACTTTGTTCGATGAGCCTGAATTTTATATCTGGTGCATTTATTCGCTTATATATATATATATATATTGATGAGCCTGGATTTTACATTCGGTGCGTTTATTACTTTTATATATATATTCGTCCCACCTGGAGTTCACATCGTGGTGGTTGATCGCTTTTACTGCTTTCTTTACGTTTCATCCTGCCTGTAGTTTACTTCGTGACAGTTGATCGCTTTGTACAGTTTTCTTTACATTTTGTCCCGCCTGGAGTTCCCTCCATAGCGGTTAAAAGCTTTACAGCTTTATTTACGTTTTGTCCCGCCTGGAGTTTCCTCCATTGCGGTTGATAGCTTTTACAACTTTATTTACATTTCTGATCCCCCACGGAGGTGCTTCGTGGTTGGTGATAATGTTTGTATATATATATATTTACAGCTTTTATATATATACGTGCTTACTGCTTTCATACAAATTGCGGTATCATGTGCGCCTAGGAATCATGTGATCACAGATTCAACCTATTGGATCTAGATTCGGTTCCCGTGATGGACGTTTTCAGCTGTGAGCAGCTTGTAAATTATTATGCGGTTTCTGAATTTCCTCAGATGGTTCTTATACCCACGAGGAAGTCGGCATTATTTTGTACATTATTTTCGTACGGATGCCTCGTATCTGTAAAATAAAATCAATCAAGCCAAACACTTAATAAAATGGGAGTGTAAAAGGTCTCAATTACTATTGAGCATTGGGGTTTGAAAAACCTCTTTTCTAAAACATCACTGCCATATCTTACTTAAAATTGAATTTTTACATAAATTCAAACCCTGTGTATATAGGTGCGAACGAGGACTCGCACTACTTCCAAATAACAGCACATTAACCCACATACACACACATTCAGATAATAGTTTCTTGAAAAGAGGTGGTCACCGTGGTAACACGGATGTCGGGGGGTGCCTAACACCTTCCCTCCGTATAACCAAGTCCCCGGACCCTAATGAATCTCGGTTACACCGACCCATTTAGCAGTGTCACATCACTAGGTCAATGTGCAAACCTTTTCTTGGTTGTGTTGGTACAACCATTTAAAAAACCAACTGGTGACTCTTAACAGTCAATCGTCGACATTATATATGTCGGACCTTTTTCACTTGTTTTTTCAAACAAATCTCACCTAAAATGAGAACACCAAAGAACAAGTAACGGAAAGGGACATCTAAAAATCCCGATGTCGGCACTGGGAATCAATAGGAGATGGACGATGGTAATAGGGCTAGTTTTTAACCTGTCCCCATTTTAACCTGTTCAATTAAGGATTTTCCTATTCTTCTTGGATTTTGCATAAGACCTCATCGAGATCTAATCCTTCGTTTTTAAGAACTAAAATAGAAGGACCCTGAGAAGTTGACCCCTTAGATGTACGTTTAATTGATAACTTTTCTAGTCTATTCTTCAGTTCTTCAAACATTTCTTTAAAAGCAGATCCAAGCTTAAATTCTTTAGCAAGCTCGGGCGGAGGTTTAAAAAAAACAACTCCAGGTTGTTCTTTTGTTGAGAGCTTTCCTTCCTTTGAGGAAGTGACAAGAATCTCTGCTGGAGAGGGACTAATAGATAAAGGTTTTACTTTTGAAGTAACCACCTTTTCTATTCTGGTGAGCTGCGTTCTGGGGGACTGTAGAAACATATTAGTATAGTTATTTTGTTCAATAACTTGGTTAATCCCTTGAACTTCTTCAGACTTTCTTTCAGCCTATTTATCAAACACCTTCTTGTAAGGAACAACTCTAGTTTTTCCCGTTCCCACAAAGGCTAAGACAGAGGGTGGATGAATGGATGATATCACTTCGTTGTCGTCTTTATCATTAGCCAATCTGTAAGGTCTGTAAAAATTTTTCACCATATTTAAGGAGGTAGAAGTGACTTTCTTCGTGCTATCCCCCTCCCCAAAGGGAAATCATAACCTTTTTCATGGCTCCAATGCTTGAGAAAAATAAAGAAATCAACATTTTTTCCTGATCCTTTAGGAAATCATAATAAATGTTTCTAATTAAATCTTGATTTTCCAGAGAATAAGAACCAAAAAGCCATCCTCTTTTTCCCCTATTCTTTTCAGAGTTAAATATAGTTTTCAGCAAAGATTGTTTTAGCTCCATACTCTGATCGTTAAGAGTATAAATACTCTCAGAGTATCCAAAGTCAGATGTTGTAGGGCTCTGAGCTCTTGGTACTTTTCAGAAGGAGTTTCTTCCATATATGTTGGTTGGCTGACAGGATCGTCTGATCGATTAATTATTCCTTGCAAGGAAGACGTAGATCATCTTGACGTTTCTCCTATATTCCTTTCAGGAATGTTGGATGTACTGTTCCGTCGTGGTTCATCTAAGTTGAGACGAATAGAACTATTGTTTCCAAATCTGATATTTACAGATCCGTCTGGATTTTTTGTAACATCTTCTAATTGATGATTTTCTCCTTGTACCCTTTTAGGTACCGCATCTTGTAGTGTCCAATTTTGAGGAATAGCTATCTCATCCCACTTTAAAGTTTTAGGGACTGAAATATTAGCTTTTAAAGGATTAATTTGAAACAATGTAGTTTCTCCTCTACAATCTTTAATAAAACTACTCATGAGATTAATATCTGGAATAATAGTATTCATAACCTTATTATAGATCCGATATATTAAAGCCATGTTAGAAGATAAAGGATCCATATCAAAACCTGATGTTTGCAAGTTCAAAGTTAAGGTTTTGAGTATTGTAGGATCAAGTAATGAGACAGAAAAGTTTGGAAAACTATTAAAGTAGACCGGTCCTTCAGAAAGAGATGAAGTTATACATCGATATATCCTAGCAAGGAATCGTTAAACTTTAAGTGTCTCTTGTCTCTTAAGCATAACATTAAAGAAGTAGGAAGGCTAATTCTGGTTAATGGTTTAACCGCCACTTGAACTAACCCAATATGTAAATATTTATAGCCTCTTTCAACAGCTTCTTCTAACAGCCTCTTGGGCAACATCTCAATAGTCATATGACCTTGAGTTATAGGAAGGGACTGTTCAACAGACTTGATAATATAATCAGATTTAAACAAAAAACTGCCTTTATTATAAATTTGAAAAGTGGGAGTTTTTGGGATAAACCAATTTTATAAATGGGTCTCGATGTTCCTGATAGAAACTACCTGCTTAGTAGATAAATCCAAAGAGGGAGAAGATGAAGAAGAGGAAGAGATTCTGGACCTGGATAGATTTTTGAATAGGTTTGCCATTGGACGTATAAACGATATTTAAAACTTAACAAGATAAGAAGACAAGTTTTGATGAAAAGGGAAGTCCACTACAGGATTTATGTCAAAACGGCTTAACACAATAGAACAGCCTTGAACGACGACTAACTCACCCTAAACAAAACTTTAAGATTAATCTATAACAGTATTTAAATGATGTTTATAACAAAATGAGAAAATTCAGATTTTTAAACCAGAAGAAGAAAGAACATATCATCAACAAGATCATACTCTATCTTTGCTCTAATACCAAATATGCCAGGATCATATAGAGATTTTAAATACAAAGAAAAACGGAATATTATTAAACAACACACAAACTTACATAGAGATTAAAGCTTGAGAGCTTGAAATCTTCGAACTGAACTCGTAAGACTCACAAGAAAACTTAGGAAATAAACTGAATAAAAATTTTCCGGATGCCTTCTCTGAAGAGCAAGCCTATCCTCTTATAGGAGTGATGAGAAACAACATAATTATAAAAAATAAACAACATTAAAAGGAATCTACTTTATCAAAAGTAGAAAAGACTTAAAAAATAAAGTTGCTAATGCGTGTGCTGGATAAAGCTGGAGTCGAATGGACAGAAGGCAACGAGACAAAAGCACACAGGGACCACCAAAGATAGGATAAGATTCCTATCATTGAAAGCCTGAATTATTAAGGCAAAAGACAAAGCACTACAGGACCATCTGGACCATCAAAATGCTTTAAGCATTAGCACGTCTGAATTATTTAGGTTGAGAGCATGGGCCACCAAAAGGATCACTAGGTGAGGCTTTCTCATCATCGCTGTCAAGCATAGTAATCGTGTCATCATGATTCCTTAAGAAATCCATGATTTCATTTTTAGGAATTCCTTTGAGGGTAGATTTTAACTTCTGTTGAGAGGCATCATATTTAACCAAATCATAATCATCACTATTAGGAGGAATATTTTCAATTCTATCCTCATCAAACTTGGCCCACCATTTTATGGCCAGTTGTCTACAAAGCCGATCAACTCCTGTTCCTCCATGCTGAGTAATAGAATAAGACCACTTAAAGATCCAAGGGATTTCATTAGCACAACAGAAAGTTAGTAATGCCTGATTATCATTGAGGCCAATAGAAGTCTGAAAATATTTTTCAATCATATCTTCAACCTTGGGGGGAAACCATGCAGGAAAATCCTGAGCCTTGATGGTTTTTGGGAACTTAGGGTGGAGAAACCAGCTATGGGTATAATGTTCATTTTGATAATATAAAAACTTTTCGCATGCTAGAGTGTAATCAAAGTAATTAAAATACTTGGGAATCATAGATTTTGTTTCAAAATATTTATGATTTCGTAGATCCCCCACCGAGTCATATGGATGCAAGACCTTTAAGATCTTAACCGTCGAGAAAGCTATATTGTAACGATCTCTAGGTATATGAGAAACTTTAATCGAACCAGTTTCTATCAGAATTTTTTCAAAGAACTCCCTGGTTTTAGGGAGATAAACAGGTAGATCATGAGAGTAGGACATATAAAGATCTGCAACCTGTTCTGGGGATCTAACTGTATCCACATCTTTAATATCAACTACCTCTCTGACTATAGTATTAATATAATGAAAATCCACCTGAACTTTAAGCTCAAGAGCCTTTCCTTTATTGCCTTACTTTTGAGATCCTGAAGATTGTCCTTTGAGGAAGTCACAAGAGGGTCTCTCCATTGCTGGTTTAGATGATCGTCTAGGAGCCCTGACAAGATTTAACACACAAACATTAGTAGTATCCTGCAAAAAATTTCTGGTTAAGAAGTCTAGCAAAGAATTAGAGTCTCCTTTAATGAATTCAATGTCAAAATCAAAGGCTGATAATAAGGCTTGCCACCGAGCAAAAATCTGTTTAGAGGTGATGTTTTTAACATCCTTCTCTAAAACTTCTTTAGCTGACTTACAATCAACTCTAAGAAGGAATCTCTGATTTAAGAGATCTCATTGGAATTTTTCAATACACAGAACTATAGAGCATGTCTCCTTTTTAATAGTAGAGTAGTTTTTCTGTGCATCATCCCATTTTCCTGAAACAAAACAAACTAAGACTTCTTTAGAGTTTATGATATGTTTCACAAAACCCCCATAACCTTTGTCAAAGGCATCAGTTTCCATAATTTTATGGGTAACAAGATCAGAGAAATGTAAACATGGTACTGACTTCACCCGAGACTTAATAGTTTTAATTGCTTAGGTACATTCATCTGTCCAAGGGATAGGCTTCTTATTTAGCCTTTTATAAAGAGGAGCCGCATCAATCGCCAAATCTTTGTAGAAATCTTTGACATAATTAACACTTCCCATAAATCTCTGGAGTTGCTTTTGATCCAAGATTATGTTTGGAAACTTGTTAGCGAAGGCGATGGCTCTGTCAATTGGGATATATTTTCCCTGAGAAATTTCAAATCCCAGAAACCTTATCTTGGTTTGAAATAACTGCATCTTGCTAGCCGAAACCACAAGACCTTCTCTTTTTACAACTGTTTTAAAAACCTTTAAGTGTTTCCAGTGTTGATCAATGTCTTTTGAAAAGACTAGGACATCATCAATATAAACGATCAAGAAATCCATAAATGGATTAAAAATCTCGTTCATAATGTTCTAAAATTCTGATGGTGCATTTTTAAGGCCAAAACTTAGAACATTCCACTCATAATGCCCAAATGGCACCGTAAACGCTGTTTTATATTTATCTTCTTCTTTGATCTAGATTTGCCAGTACCCGTTCTTCATATCAAATTTTGAGAAGATATTTGCTTCGAGCAATCGATTCAACAGATCTCTCTTGTTTGGGATTGGATACCTAATCCATCTCAAAACTTTGTTTAGAGGTTTATAATTAATCACCAACCTCGGAACTCCTATTTCTATCTCTGCAGCATTTTTAACATAGAACGCCGAGCATGACCATGGTTAGTAACTTTTCCTTATCAATCCCTTTTTTAAGAGATCATTAATTTCGTCTTGACAAAGCTTAAGAAACCTTTCATTTATTTGAATAGGTCTTGCTTTAGTAGGAATAAGCTTTTCATTAAATCATTCTATGTAAGGCAAAGAGATGACATGTTTTTTCCTATTCCAGAAAGTAGTAGGATCCGTAGAGCATATTTCTTTGCTTAGATCCTCCTGGTAAGCTTTAACCTTGAGCTTAAACTTGTCATCTTTAAGATGTTCTTCAATCTTCTTAATTTCTAACTCTTGTTTGAGAAAGAAAAGAAAATCTTCTTTGCGTTTAAGCATATGATTAACTCCTTGATAACGAGGTTCAGAAATAAAGTCAAACCTTACTTCTATTCACTCCTTATTAGTGATTATCCCCTTATGATCAATAGAAATTGGGAAAAGCAAACTAATAAAATGTGTACCCAAAATAGCTACTTGAGCCATATTTTTAACAAGGAGGAAAGGAGTCTTAAAATAAACTCCATTGTTCCATACCACTGCATCTGATAGTTTATAATCTATGTTCAAATGACTTTCATCAGCAGTACTCAGTATTTGAACTGTTGTTGAGTAGTATTTAGAAGGAACTAGACCTTCAGCCAGATAATTTAAGTCTACACCTGAATCTATCAATGCTTCAGTA
This sequence comes from Panax japonicus, assembly GCA_020205505.1. Lineage (NCBI taxonomy): Eukaryota > Viridiplantae > Streptophyta > Magnoliopsida > Apiales > Araliaceae > Panax > Panax japonicus. The sequence goes on from JAINUV010000236.1 coordinate 137,234, forward strand.
GTGACCGATAACTCGTCTTCAATAAGGATAGTAATTTTCACATACCACTTTTGAGTGATAATCCTATCAATTAAATTAATTTTCAATCCTCTTGAGCTAGACTCTCTTGGAATAATTCGTCTGTCCTGGGTGGAAAAGTTAAAGACTTCATCTTCAAAATCATCACTCTCCTCTTTATTGATAATAGGCGAATTAGAGTCCTCCATCTTTCCTTTACCCTTGTCATCCCTGCCTTTAAGCCAACGGATATCTTTTTTGATCTGTTTGATCTCTTTCTTTAGATTAGTAATATCAACTTCTCTAGCATCGCTATTAGCTTGAAGATTAGTTATCATTCCTTGTAACTCTTTAAGAGTGGGCTCCTTATGTCGGTCATTAACCTTATCAAAGATCTTCTGTAATGAGTATTACTTGGGTCAAACCTTTCATCATCCTCAAAAGATTTTTTCTTGCTTTTAGCAAGCGTGATATACTTCTCGATCATTTGTCTCTTCTTCCCTGAGTCTTCTAATTGATCGATAATATCTAAGATAAGACTACCTTCTTTAGATAAGACATTAATAGAGAGTCCATTTAAGGCACACAAACAAGCTTCTCCTTTATTGCATTGGCAATCATTTAACTCATCACATGATACCTATTCTACACTAGAATTGGAAGTATCTAAGTTAGAACAGCTACTTCTAGGACTCAAATCGGAAGAAGAGAATTCTTCCTCATCTGAATTTATAAAGATAGCTAGAAGTTGCTTCTTCAGCCCCTCATCCTTAACCAGTTGGTTAATTTTCTTTTTAGTAGTGCATTCAAGACTTTTATGACCTATCTTGCCACATTTATAACACGTTGGAGGTTTAGAACTAGTCACCTTTCTTCTAGATGACTTTCTCTTTTAGGTTGATCATCCTTAGTCTGATATTTAGACCTTTTACGATGATCTTTCTTTTTAGATCTCTTACTATCCTTATAACCAGAAGATTCTTTAGTAGACTTTCTTTTACGTTTATCCTTAGGGATTTCAGCCAGACCATACTGCTCACAGAAATTTCCTAGAGCACATTTTCCTCTACCTCTTTCTTCTGCAATTTGTTTTTGAATCTTCAAGATATTACATAGATCCGCACCTTCAGCAATAACTTCTGAGGCTAATTCTCCATAGGTATATTCATCCCAGGGGATAACTCCATCATTTTTATTTTTTAACCTCGTTTTAACTCTTTGAGAGAACAAAACAAGTAAACCTTCTATAAATTTTTCTTTCCAGTAATCATTATTACAATCTCCTCTGTTAAATACGTTGGATAAGAACGTGTCACGGTAGAATTTGAATTCAGAGAGCGATTTGCACTCATAAGTTCTTGATACTATTAATTGGTTGTTGCGCACAAAATGACGCATAATAGTATACAACAACGTGTTTACTGCATCCTCTACGAAGACAGGTTCGTACATTGCATCTACACCCTTTTCAACTTGGAAATTAAAGATGCTTTCCTTAGTTTCACTTGATAGGAGATTATCCCACCAAAGGCCAAGCTGACCTACAAAATAGGATGCTAAAGCTTGAGCAATCCTTTTTTCTGAGTTGGCTTTAATTCTAGCCACTTGGGCAAACATTGTCATTTGCTTGAGGAGAATAATGATTTGATAATCAGTAAGACCATAAAGGTTCCACTCACAAATTTATTCTCAATTGAATTGAATCCCATCATTAAATGTCATATTATCAAACTGGGCATCAATAGGAGATGGACGATGGTAATAGGGCTAGTTTTTAACCTTTCCCCATTTTAACCTGTTTAATTGAGGATTTTCCTGTTCTTCTTGGATTTTGCTTAAGATCTCATCGAGATCTAATCCGTCGTTTTTAAGAACTGAAATAGAAGGACCCTGAGAAGTTGACCCCGTAGATGTACGTTTAATTGATAACTTTTTTAGTCTATTCTTCAATTCTTCAAACATTTCTGTAGAAGCAGATCCATGCTTAAATTCTTTAGCAAGCTCGGGTGGAGGTTTAAAAAGAACAACTCCAGGTTTTTCTTTTATTGAGAGCTTTCCTTCCTTTGAGGAAGTGACAAGAATCTCTGCTGGAGAGGGACTAATAGATAAAGGTTTTACTTTTTAAGTAACCACCTTTTCTATTCTGGTGAGCTGCGTTCCGGGGGACTGTGGAAACATATTAGTATAGTTATTTTGTTCAATAACTTGGTTAATCCCTTGAACTTCTTCAGACTTTCTTTCAACCTCTTTATTAAACACCTTTTTGTAATTAAGGAACATCTCTAGTTTTTCTCGTTCCCACAAAGACTGGGACAGAGGGTAGATGAATGGATGATATCACTTCGTTGTCGTCTTTATCATTAGCCAATCTGTAAGGTCTGTAAAAATTTTCTACCATATTTAAGAAGGTAAAAGTGACTTTCTTTGTGTTATCCCCCCCCCAAAAGGGAAATCATAACCCTTTGTATGGCTCTAATGCTTGAGAAAAACAATGAAATCAACATTTTTTCCAGATTCCTTTAGGAAATCATAATAAATGTTTCTAATTAAATCTTGATTTTCCAGAGAATAAGAAGCAAAAAACCATTCTCTTTTTCCCTCTTCTTTTCAGAATTAAACATAGTTTTCAGCAAAGATTGTTTTTGCTCCATACTCTGATCGTTAAGAGTATAAATACTCTTAGAGTATCCAAAGTCAGATGCTATAGGGCTCTGAGCTCTTGGTGCTTCGACTTCAGAAGGAGTTTCTACCACATATGTTGGTCGGCTGACAGGTTCGTCTGGTCGATTAATTTCTCCTTACAAGGAAGACGTAGATCGTCTTGATGTTTTTCCTATATTCCTCTGATGAATGTTGGATGTACTGTTCCGTCGTGGTTCGTCTAAGTTGAGACGAATAGAACTACTATTTCCAAATCTGATATTTACAAATCCATTTGGATTTTCTGTAACATCTTCTAACTGATGATTTGCTCCTTGTACCCTTTTAGGTACTGCATCTTGCAGTGTCCAATTTTGAGGAATAGCTATCTCATCCCACTTTAAAGTTTTAGGGACTGAAATAGTAGCTTTCAAAGGATTAATTTGAAACACTGTAGTTTCTCCTCTACAATCTTTAATAAAACTACTCTTGAGATTAATATCTGGAGTAATAGTATTCATAAACTTAATATAGATCCGATATATTAAAGCCATGTTAGAAGATAAAGGATCCATACCAAAACCTGACGTTTGCAAATTCAAAGTTAAGGTTTTAAGTATTGTAGGATCAAGTAATGAGACAGAAAAGTTTGTAAAACTATTAAAGTAGACCGGTCCTTCAAAAAGAGATGAAGTTATACATCATAGCAAGGAATCGTTAAACTTTAAGTGTGTGAGACCCCAGATTTTATGAATAAAGATTTAATTTTCTCGAAATAATTTTTTAAATATTATGGTGTGGATTTGATATAATGTTATAGTTGTGGGTAATATTTATAAATTTTGCAAAGTACGCAAGTTGTTATATAATATTCGATTGGTCGGGGAATATTCTTTTTATCGGGGAATATCCGTACGACGGTACAATCATTGGTGGACCACACAATGGAACTAACCCGATATGTAAATATTTATAGCCTCTTTCAACGGCTTCTTCTAACAGCCTCTTGGGCAACATCTCAATAGTCATATGACCTTGAGTTATAGGAAGGGACTGTTCAACAGACTTGATAAAATAATCATATTTAAACAAAAAACTGCCTTTGTTATAAATTTGAGAAATGGGAGTTTTTGGGATAGACCAATTTTGTAAATGGGTCTTCTCAAAACAAACTCCATTGTTGTATACCACTGCATCTGATAGTTTATAATCTATGTTCAAATGACTTCCATCAGCAGTACTCAGCATTTGAGCTATTTTTTAGTAGTATTTAGAAGGAACTAGACCTTCAGCCAGACAATTTAAGTCTACACCTGAATCTATCAATGCTTCAGTAGTGACCGAGAACTCGTCTTCAATAAGGATAGTAATTTTCAAATACCACTTTTGAGTGATAATCCTATCAATTAAATTGATTTTCAATCCTCTTGAGATAGACTCTCCTGAAATAATTCGTGTGTCATGAGTGGCAAAGTTAAAGACTTCATCTTCAAAATCATCACTCTCCTCTTCATTTATAATAGGCAAATTAGAGTCCTCCATCTTACCTTTACCCTTGTCATTCCTGCCTTTAAGCCAACAGATATCTTTTTTGATCTGCTTGATCTCTTTCTTTAGATTAGTAATATCAACTTCTCTAGCATCGCTATTAGCTTGTAGATTAGTTATCATTCCTTGTAACTCTTTAAGAGTGGGCTCCTTATGTCGGTCATTAACCGTATTAAAGATCTTCTGTAATGAGTATTGACTTGGGTTAAACCTTTCATCATCCTCAAAAGATTTTTTCTTGCTTTTAGCAAGCGTGATATACTTCTCGATCATTTGTCTCTTCTTCCCAGAGTCTTCTAATTGATCAATAATATATAAGATAAGACTATCTTCTTTAGATAAGACATTAATAGAGAGTCCATTTAAGGCACACAAGCAAGCTTCTCCTTCATTGCATTGGCAATCATTTAACTTATCACATGATACCTCTTCTAGACTGGAATAGGAAGTATCAGAGTTAGAACAGCTACTTCTAGGACTCGAACTAGAAGTAGAGAATTCTTCCTCATCTGAATTTATAAAGACAGCTAGAAGTTGGTTCTTCAGCCCTTCATCCTTAACCAGTTGGTTAATTTTCTTTTTAGTAGTGCATTCAGGACTTTTATGGCCTATCTTGCCATATTTATAACACGTTGAAGGTTTAGAACTAGTCACCTTTATTCTATATGGCTTTCTCCTTTTAGGTTGATCATCCTTAGTCTGATGTTTAGACCTTTTATGATGATCTTTCTTTTTAGATCTCTTACTATCCTCATAACTAGAAGATTCTTTAGTAGATTTTCTTTTACGTTTATCCATAGGGATTTTAGCCAGACCATACCGCTCACAAAAATTTCCTATAGCACGTTTTCCTCTAGCACTTTCTTCTGCAATTTGCTTTTGAATCTTCAAGATATTACATAGATCCGCACCTTCAGCAATAACTTTTGTGGCTAATTCTCCATAAGTATATTCATCCCAGGGGATAACTCCATCATTTTTATTTTTTAACCTCGTTTTAACTCTTTGAGAGAACAAAACAAGTAAACCTTCTATGAATTTTTCTTTCCAGTAATCACTGTTGCAATCTCCTCTGTTAAATACTTTGGAGAAGAACGTGCCATGATAGAATTTGAATTTAGAGAGTGATTTGCACTTTAAGTTGTTTAATTGCTCGTAATATTAATTGGTTGTTGCGCAAAAAATGGCGCATAATAGTATACAACAACGTGATTACTGCATCCTCTACGAAGACGGGTTCATTCATTGCATCTACACCCTTTTGAACTTGGAAATTAAAGATGCTTTCCTTAGTTTCACTTGATAGGAGATCATCCCACGAAAGGCCAAGCTGACCTACAAAACCGGATGCTAAAGCTTGAGCAATCCTTTTTTCTAAGTTGGCTTTAATTCTGGCCGCTTGAGCAAACATTGTCATTTGCTTGAGGAGAACAATGATTTGATAATCAGTAAGACCATCAAGGTTCCACTCACAAATATATTCTCCATTGAATTGAATCCCATCATTAAATGCCCTATTCTCAAACTGGGCATCAATAGGAGATGGACGATGGTAATAGGGCTGGTTTTTAACATTTCCCCATTTTAACCTGTTCAATTGAGGATTTTCCTGTTCTTCTTAGATTTTGCTTAAGATCTCATCGAGATCTAATTCATCATTTCTAAGAACCGAAATAGAAGGACCCTAAGAAGTTGACCCCGTAGATGTACGTTTAATTGACAACTTTTCTAGTCTATTCTTCAATTCTTCAAACATTTCTGTAGAAGCAGATCCAAGCTTAAATTCTTTAGCAAGCTCGGGCGGAGGTTTAAAAAGAATAACTTCAGGTTTTTCTTTTGTTGAGAGCTTCCTTTCCTTTGAGGAAGTGACAAGAATCTCTGCTGGAGAGGGACTAATAGATAAAGGTTTTATTTTTGAAGTAACCACCTTTTATATTCTGGTGAGCTGCATTTCGAGGGACTGTAGAAACATATTAGTATAGTTATTTTGTTCAATAACTTGGTTAATCCCTTGAACTTCTTCAGATTTTCTTTCAGCCTCTTTATTAAACACCTTCTTATAATTAAGGAACATCTCTAGTTTTTCCCGTTCCCACAAAGACTGGGACAGAGGGTGGATGAATGGATGATATCACTTCATTGTCGTCTTTATCATTAGCCAATCTGTAAGGTCTGTAAAAATTTTCTACCATATTTAAGGAGGTAGAAGTGACTTTCTTCGTGCTATCCCCCCCCCCCCCCCCAAAAAAAAAAGGGAAATCATAACCTTTTGCATGGCTCCAATGCTTGAGAAAAATAAAGAAATCAACATTTTTTCTTGATTCCTATAGGAAATCATAATAAATGTTTCTAATTAAATCTTGATTTTCCAGAGAATAAGAAGCAAAAAACCATTCTCTTTTTTCCCTATTCTTTTCAGAATTAAACATAGTTTTCAGCAAAGATTGTTTTAGCTCCATACTCTGATCGTTAAGAGTATAAATACTCTTAGAGTATCCAAAGTCAGATGTTGTAGGGCTCTGAGCTCTTGGTGCTTCGACTTCAGAAGGAGTTTCTACCACATATGTTGGTCGGCTGACAGGTTCGTCTGGTCTATTAATTACTCCTTGCAAGGAAGACGTAGATCGTCTTGACGTTTCTCCTATATTCCTTTGAGGAATGTTGGATGTATTGTTCTGTCGTGGTTCGTCTAAGTAGAGACGAATAGAACTACTGTTTCCAAATCTGATATTTACAGATCCGTCTGGATTTTTTGTAACATCTTCTAATTGATGATTTGCTCCTTGTAACCTTTTAGGTACCGCATCTTGCAGTGTCCAATTTTGAGGAATAGCTATCTCATCCCACTTTAAAGTTTTTGGGACTGAAATATTAGCTTTCAAATGATTAATTTGAAACACTGTAGTTTCTCCTCTACAAATTTTAATAAAACTACTCTTGAGATTAATATCTGGAGTAATAGTATTCATAACCTTAATATAGATCCGATATATTAAAGCCATGTTAGAAGATAAAGGATCCATATCGAAACCTGACGTTTGCAAGTTCAAAGTTAAGGTTTTGAGTATTGTAGGATCAAGTAATGAGATAGAAAAGTTTGGAAAACTATTAAAGTAGACTGGTCCTTCAGAAAGAGATGAAGTTATACATCATAGCAAGGAATCGTTAAACTTTTAAGTGTATGAGACCCCAGATTTTATGAATAAAGATTTAATTTTCTCGAAATAATTTTTAAAATATTATGGTGTGGATTTGATATAATGTTATAGTTGTTGATAATATTTATAAATTTTGCAAAGTACGCAAGTTGTTATATAATATTCGATTGGTCGGGAAATATTCTTTTATCGGGTAATATCCATACGACGGTACAATTATTGGTGGACCCCACAACGGAATTATTGTCGGATTGAGAAAACGACAAAAATACTTTATAAAAATAACGGCTAAAGTTGTACCGTTAACTATTGAAACACCCGGTGTTAAAAGTATAGTAATACGCGTGGTTGCATAGTAGCACACGGTATTGATTATTGATGCTTACATGAGAAGTCACTCAGTTATACTCAATTATTGCTACACTAATTGCTGCATCATATCTCTCATATTATTGATTCAATTATTGTCATAATATCATCTGCATAATATTTATTATTATTAAATCAATGATTGAGACGACAAAGTTATTCATATTATTATTTGCAATATTGACAATGTCTAGAAGTTCTGTCAAGGAGATGTTTGGTCACCTAATTGAGCACCAATAAGGAGAAATCCTTATCGGAAAGCCCCCTCTTTCCTGGGAACGACCTGGTTGTGAGTAATAATATTAATAAGGAATAAGTTGTCTTGATTAAAGATGAAATTGATTGTTCCATTGTATTGGGATTATTAGTGTTAATAGAAATTGACATTTATTTCGATGATAATTGATGTCTGGAGGTTATATTGTTCACTCGGGTATTCAGAGCACTTTTCGTGTCGGAATACTATTCACGAGTTACTATTCACGGGGTACTATTGATTCACATTCTTATACTATTAGGGGTGGTGGTGCAAGATTGATAATACTTGCATGACTAAGTTAAAAATGGAGGTATAGTTGAAGGTACTATACTGTAATTAATTTTTTTCACATGATTATACTATTTATTCACATGATTATATTATTTATTCACATGATTGTACTATTGATTCACATGATTTACTATTAAGGGAGTTGGTGCAAGATTGATAATACTTGCAGGACTAAATTAAAAATGAAAGAAAAGTTAGAGGTATTGTACTGTAATTTTTTGAGCCCCAAAACGTGCAAATCGAAACTATATTTCCTATAAATAGAAGTTCATTCTTCATTCATTTCTCACCAATTCACTAAAGCTATAGAGCAATTATTATAGAGAGAAATTATAGAGAAAAAGAAGAAAAGTATTCTGCTACTTCACTACTTCTATATCAAGTTTCTTCTAAGGTAGGGAATATTATTTGTTGTACTCGTAGGGAGTTTTATTTCTTTCTTTCGTCTTCATGAAGAGAACTTCTGTTATTCCATTCTTTGTTATTTGTTGGAATAACCTGTCTATGCGAAGTACCGCATACTTGATGAAATTCTTCTGTTATTCCATTCTTTATTATTCTGTTGAAATATCCTGTCTGTGCGTTCTACGCCGGACCTGGTTCCGTCTTTATTATTCTGTTGGAATATCCTGTCTGTGCGTTCTACGCCGGACCTGGTTCCGTCTTTATTATTCTGTTGGAATATCCTGTATGTGCGTTTTACGCCGGACCTAATTCCGTCTTTATTATTCTGTTGGAATATCTTGTCTGTGCATTTTACGCCGGACCTGATTCCGTTATTTATTATTCTGTTGGAGTAACAAGCCTGTGCGGTCTATCGCATGCATGGTGATTTCTTTTGTTATTCCATTCTTTATTATACTCAGTTGGTTAAAGTTTTGACTTCTATAATCCATGAAATTAGTGGAATATCATTGATATTTGCGCTTCATCCAGTATCTTTTCATGGAAATATTCTTCTGAGAATTCTTGAATTTTATTCCACAAAGAAATATCATGTTTACAATTTGGACGTTATTGATTCCTGGATAAAATAATTCTTGAACTTGTTTTATTGAATTCTTATATCATTGTCATCATCCTCATGTTTATATTTTTTTGAAAGTCATCTGTGGCCTGTAGTGCATAGATGGACTTGGTATGATTATGACCAGAGATTATTCGGTGTAATCATGACTGTTGGTAAAAATCAATACGCACAAAACACGCAAGTGTACATGGTCAACAAGTAATATAGTAATGAATAAAGTATCGTTCCCACGAGGACAAAATATCAAGAATTTTAACTTCACAATTATCAATTTTGTATTAACCCTAATTTTATTAAACTAATCAATTCAATGTGTTTAAAATTATATAAAAAAAACTAAATGAGTAAAGAAATAAACTATCACAAAACAGTCACCAGTAACGAAATCCGGAATTTCAAACAATTAATGGAGAATTAGACTTATGATTTCACCCTGAGCTTCCCTCTAATTTTCCAACCTTTATTCCAACTCAATTCAATATTCTAGTTTATTAATCAAGAACACGAATGTAGTAAGAGCCTCCTCTTGATGCACTAATATCATATTAACATCAATCCACAATTAAGATAAAAATCCGTTAAACACCTAAATTAACCAACTCACTATATCTTTATGTGAACTGCAATCAAAGAAGGTTGAAGTTTAATCTCTCTATACGATTACATGTGATGTCAAGCGTATCTCTACCTTAAAAATAATCACAAATCTGCTATCGACAAAATTCATGACACAAGCTATATTAACTAGGTCTAGATTCGAATCTCCTCTCTCGATTCCTTTCAAATCCACAAAGAACTGTTGATCAGGCAATTCATAATTTCACGCTCAAATTAACATAGATAAACTGTAAATATCTTATTGAATTGGAAATCAAAGTTATAAAATCATCGTTTCACCCAAGGATCCATCACAAGTCTAATAAATAAATTAGTTCATAACGAATGATTAAAAATTGAATAATTTGTTGAAAATATCCTTCCAATTACAAATAAGACTAGAGAGAAGAAGAATAAAGAAAACCCCTCCACGTAGCCTTGATTTGCAACCGTTGTGACAATCTCTGAAAATTACTCCTCCAACGTTTGATCTTGAATCCTTGAAATTGCTCTTGAATTAAAGCCTTTTTGTTGTATTATTGTTGTTTTTCTCTGTAATAGCAAGCTCTCTCTCTCTCTCTCTCTTGGCCGAAATCTCTTTTTATTAGAGTCCAAATGCATCATTCGAGTCCCACAAACCGAGCACCAGCAAGAGTTGCAACAGAATAGGACACTACAGAATCGGGACCCCCGCCTCGGCGGGGGGTACAGTGCACAACAGGCCCGCCCCGGCGGGCATAGCCACTGACTTTAACTTTTTCTTTCTCCAACTTTTTTTAACTTTTGCTCCAAAAAGACCGCCTTTCCTCACCAATAGCATCCATAATCACCCTACACATAAAATAACATGAAATGAGTAAAAACGAACACAAAACATGAAGATAACTATGAATTTAAACTTGAAATGAATATCGATTCGTGTATATAAAATCCACTTATCAAAATCCCTCAAACTTAAACCATGCTAGTCCTCGAGCATAAATCAAACTACATGCTATGCTATGCAATGAAATGCAATAACAATCTAAATGCCTAAAAATCCAACAACATCGCATAAACTAGCTTATCCCATCGGCCTTAGAGAAAACAAGCAACTTTACAATACAAATTATCAAAACCAATCCAGTCTTACATATTAATTCTTAATTCTTGAACAATTATCACTGGTATAGTGTGCGTGTGTGATCAACATCTAAGATAACTGATACTGGCCCAAATTCAATACATAAACAACTTCTTAGAAGGAATCATACAATGAAAACTTAAAAATCTCAAAGATAGGCACGACTCAACTAAAATTAAACTCAACCAAATTCAAGGGTACATGCAGGATACTTATACTTTTTTTTACACGGGGGCTTTTTGCTCTTTTCCCGTGATTATTTCCCTTTTCTTTTGATAGATGGTTGGTGAGTGCTTTTTACGCTCCATCTCATGTTTATGTTTATGGGGAGTGTTTCTCCTCAACCCACCACAAGACTCAATATGTTTCATTCTTTCTCTTTTCTTTTTTTTTCTTTTTAACAAGCTTATATATCCCACACATATTCCCCCAAACGTAGGTTTTTGCCTAAGTTAAGCCTTCACTGCCCATCCTTGTCATTTTCTAGTTCACCCTAGCATTATCCTTTAGAAACTTTTTATGTGTCAATTTGAACTGACCAGTCAACAAATATGTTATTAGTGCTACCCTTTTTATAACAGTTTCAAACAAGTCCAAGAATCGATTCATAACAGAAATTATATCATAGTTTTAATAATCCATACTATATTGGTTAACTTGTTCACAATCTCATCATTGGCCAAAATAAACTGTAACATGTGACACCGTTGGACATATGCAAACACACTATTTAACTAAAATTTATTATTATTATTTATTTTTATTTTTTTAACACTAAGCAAATACCTGATCTATAATGCAGAACTAGATAATGAAAACAAAAAATTTAAAAATGCATGCATGCAACTAAACAAATAACTCCCCCAAACTTAAATAAGACAATGCCCTCATTGGATAACAATAAAGTGCAATAGGACTTCCCTGGAATCGTCTAAGTCTGGGGCGGTGGTTGGTGCTCTTCGTCATCGAAATCACTAGGAGGAAATCGAGGTAATGGGTCGGGTTGTTGATATGGAAATTGAGCCACCGGATTGAAACTTTGGAGTGTTGTGTTGAATGAGGCGAAAGATGCGTTCATGGCATAAAACATGTGATCTTGGCGCATCGCCAATCGCCGCATATCTCGGCGTGCTGCCCTATTATGCGCATTCATCTGATTTTGGAACTCAAGGAACTGAGTACTAGAAATTGCCTCAGTCTGCGGCACCTGCTCGGTTCCTTGATCTCCCATCGTTTCATCCTCATCCCCCGAGGTATCTTCGGCATCGACCTCGTCTTCCGATGCCGATGGAAAAATAAAACCCAAACCTCGTGGATGTGACTCTCCTCCACCCCAAACTGAATACCGCGCAATCATTCTTGAATCAAGCAAAGCAAGCGGCGGTTGAGTGGGCTCATCATCAGAATAACGCACCCCGCCATTGCGGTACAACGTACATATAAGTGAAGGGTGTGGCAAATCACCCGAAAAATTTCAACGTAAGCACCGGCGGATGGAGAAACTGATGATGGCCCCGACGTCGATAATGAAATCTTGCACAATGGCATATAACAATAGCGCATTCTCTTTGGTGACATCCAAAATGTGTTGGGACAGAAGCAATTTTGCATATAAAAATGCGTACCATATCTTTCCATACCGGCTTAAGTCCTTGTTATTGAACACCGTTCCTCCCTTCCTACCTTTGGTCCAAGATGTGCCCAGCTTTGTCATATTTTTAATAACCTCCTCATAATTCGGGTCAAAATCCCTCATTTGGGCATACTAACAATGGTGTGGCACCCGCAACTGATAGTAAGCATTAATTGCATCGTCACTGAACGGAACCATTCGACCCCACACAAACGCTTTGAAAGGAGCTTTGTCTTCGGCGTTTGCATAAAATTCCTTGACAATATTAACGACGGCGGTTGTCGAATGTTCAGTGAATTTGATCCACCCCTTTTGGTAAATTTGGGACGTCATCTCCCTATCATTCCTCTCGGGGGCCAATCCACGCTCTAGCGTAAGTGCTTTAGTTTGCATGTACTCATAACGGTCGGCAGCGGCGACACTCAAAAATTTTTGATGGTCATAGGTGGTTGTTGGTGGAGCGGCGCTTGAACTCGCCCCCTGTTGGCGTTTGGGCGTCGGTTGAGAAGCCATTGAATTTTAGCAGTGAACTCTTGCTAGTAAACACTTCCTTACCCGAAAACTTGGTTCAAACACTTTATCAAACACTTGGCGTGCGGTTGGGGTAGGTTACACAATTTTTGAAATTTGAACTTGGAAATTGGTGTATGTCGTAGAGATGAGATGAAGCCCCAAGTATGCACTAGAAATTTGCACTTAAAACAACCTCTCCAATTTCCCGAATTCAGAAATTGATTGTGGGAAGAAATAGAGATGAGATGATATATATAGAGGTGGTGTTGGTGTGATTGCGAAGTTTGGGTAGTGGAGATCGTGTGAATTAGTAGTGGGGATGAGGTATGTGATGTAGGTAATGGGTAGTAGTGGGTTGGTATGGAAGTGAGGTAGTGATGTTGAGGGAGAGTGAGAGCAAAAGAAGGAGTAGGCGTGTGGATGTGAGTGGGGAAATAAGGATGGGGCGTGGCTTAAAACAGGCGTGTCTGCCCAGGTTTCAGGACCCCCGCCTCGGCGGGGGGTGCTAGGCCAAAAAGGCCCTCCCCGGCGGGCATGCCCACTGTTAAAAAATTTTGGCCAAAATTTTTGAAATGAAAAATTCTCCGATTTTCCTCCATTTCATAGTCGTTGTTGCACTGACTCACGTTGGACCTCTCCTGAAACCAAAAACATGCAATATGTTAGATTAATGATGACTTGGAGTTTAATGAGATTTTTAGTACTTTTCAGAGATTTTTAGCAAAACTTATAATTGACAAGACCTAACTACTGCTTTATAAACTATATCCTAACAAATTAAACATGAACTATGAAAAATAAAGAAAAGTTGGGTTGCCTCCCAATTAACGCTTGATTTTAAGTGGTTCAGCCTGACTACTCCCTGTTTTACTGTGTATCGACGAGGGTAATGACGTCGGCGTCCCTGTTCGACTCGTCACCCCAGTAATGCTTTATCCGTTGACCATTGACCTTGAACGTTTCTAACGGATTACGACTGTAGAGTTCGACGGCGCCATGAAGAAATACTCATTTTATAGTAAATGGTCCCAACCATCTCGACTTAAGCTTTCCGAGGAACAATCGCAGCCGTGAATTGAACAAGAGAACTGCTTGACCCGGCTCGAATGTTTGTTGCACAATTTTCTGGTCGTGCCATCTTTTAACTTTTTTTGTGTATAGCTTGGCATTCTCGTAGGCTTGGAGGTGGAATTCGTCGAGCTCATTTAGTTGGAGTAGCCTCTTTTCTCCTACAGCGGCTTGATCAAAATTCAATTTCTGTATGCCTCAGTAAGCCTTGTATTGTAGCTCCATCGGTAAGTGACATGCCTTTCCGTACAAGAGTTGATAAGGTGACATCCCGATTTATGTTTTGTATGCAGTCCGGTACGCCCATAATGCGTCATCCAACCAAAGTGACCAATCTTTTCGACTCGGATTTACTACTTTTTCCAATATCCTCTTAACTTCTCTGTTCGATACCTCAGCTTGCCCATTAGTTTGAGGGTGATACGCTGTAGCCACCTTGTGGTTTACCCCATACTTAGTCAAAAGAGCTATAAACTACTTATTGCAGAAGTGACTACCTTCATCACTAATTATTGCTCTTGGAGTGCTAAACCTCGTGAAAATATTTTTCTGAAGGAATTTGAGGACCACATTGGCATCGTTTGATGGTAATGCTGCAGCTTTAAACCATTTTGAGACGTAGTCCACAGCGAGTAGAATATACTGATTGTTCAAAGATGATGGGAATGGTCCCATGAAATCGATGCCCCATACATCAAAGATTTCTACTTCAAGAATTATTTGTAGGGGAATCTCATTCCGTTTCGATATGTTTCCCACCCTTTGGCATCTATCGCATGTTTTCACAAATTGGTGGGCGTCTTTGAACATTGTAGGCCAATAAAACCCAGATTGAAGCACTTTTCCCGTGGTACGCTCACTCCCGTAATGTCCACCGTATGCCGAAGAGTGGCATTCTTGTAATATGTTGTGGACTTCACTGTATGGGATACATCGTCGAATCATCTTATCGGCGCACTGTTTGAATAAGTACGGTTCATCCCACATGTACCACTTGACGTCATGTAGAAACTTCTTTTTCTGTTGTCGTGTAAGATCCGGGGGAAGCATTACTCACCACATAATTCGCGAAGTCTGCATACCACCGAAATTCTGCATTCAACCCAAATAGTTGTTCATCCGGGAATGAATCGTTGATCGCGCATCTATCTTCATCCTTTTTCCCCGGATTTTCCAGCCTTGATAAATGGTCGGCAACTTAATTCTCCGTCCCCTTTCTATCTTTAATTTCTAAATCAAACTCTTGAAGTAGGAGAATCCATTGGATAAGGCATGGTTTAGCATCTTTTTTTGCTATTAAGTACCGAATCGCCGAATGGTCCGTGTAGACTATTACCGTAGTCCCGATCAAGTATGCCCAGAATTTGTCGAACGCGTACACTACTGCAAGCAATTCCTTTTTCGTAGTATTGTAGTTCATTTGAGTCTCTGTGAGTGTTTTGTTTGCATAGTATATGGCGTGAAACACCTTGTCTCCTCTTTGGCCCAAAACAGCCCCAACTGCATAGTCGCTCGCATCACACATAAGTTCGAATGGCATTTTCTAGTCCGGTGCGACTATCACGGGGGCTGTAGTTAATTTCTTCTTCAATAGGTCAAACGCGGACTTACATTCTGCAGTAAAGCTGAAAGTGGCATCCTTCTCTAAAAGACTGCACAGAGGTTTTGCAATCTTAGAGAAGTCTTTTATGAACCTCCTGTAGAACCCAGCATGCCCCAGAAAACTTTGAATATCCTTAACTGAGCACGGTGAAGGTAGTTTCTCGATCGTGTCCAACTTTGCCTTGTGTACCTCCAATCCTTGAGCCGACACCATATGGCCCAATATTATGCCCTCTTCAACCATGAAGTGGCATTTTTCCCAATTTAGTATAAGGTTTGTATCCTTACACCGCTGCAATACCATGACCAAATTCTCTAGGCAAGTATCAAAATTGTCTCCGTAGACCGAGAAATCGTCCATGAAGACTTCAACATTCTTCTCCACCATATCTGAAAAAATAGCCAATCATACACCGTTGGAAAGTTACAGGTGCGTTGCATAGCCTGTAATAACCGTAAATTTTATGATTTAATATTAATATTAATATAAATAGAGCCTGTGATTATTTATTTTATAAATGCTTACATGGCATGAGGTGAGTAACTCAATTAAATTAAATTGAAATTTTAATAATTGATAAGATGTGGAAAATTATAATAAGCTCATGAAATGTTTTGTGTGACACAATGATGGAATTAGTGAGGAATAAATTAAAGAAGGAATGCATTACTAGTAAAAGATGACAATAAGAGAGGTGGTATATAATTAATTTATTTAATTATATCAGAGTATTGATAAATCCTTGAATTGGTTTGAAAGCTTGTCTGGATAGATTAAATCATTTTTTTGTGAGTAACTTAAATTATGTGAAATAACCCAACTTATTAATAATTATTAAGGTGGTGTATAATTTAGTGTTAATTGGGTAAATAAAATTAGTTAAATTGCTGCATTAATATTTAAGTATTTACATTTTTATAATCCAAATAATAAATCTGGTAGGATAAGGTGGTAGGCCTAAATTGATTTAGTGGGCAGCTTTAATGAGATTTTTTCTAGCCAAACTATATTGTTACTTGTAAATTTCGGGTGGGGTGTGTGTGGCCAGCCAAGAAAAAGGGGAACTAGAACCCAACCTTATGATTTATAATCTACCCATTTTCGGCAGCTAGTGCAATGGTGGCAGCTACATTAAATTAAAAGCTAATCAGCCTTGGGAATTAATAACCCAATTACAACATGACTAAGTTCTAGCATTGAGTATTACACATAATTAAGACTATCATTTTGGGACAATTGGATTCAAAAAAAAGGGAGCTTTGCGTGTGATTTTTGACAATACAATGGTGACATAAGTGATGGGATATCATAGACTACTTAGGGGCTGCTATAAAGTTCTTGTAGGGGGGTGGTCAAGGAGACTTCTAGTTAATTTATGCACTCCTTTTAGTATATATAAAGCCCTTACTCTAGTTTTTTTAAAAGGAAGAACCATTGTAGAGAGAGTGTGAGTGTGGTCGGTGAAGTAGGAGAGGAGGAGCAATAACAGCAGCAGCTCTTCATCTTAGTAACTCATTTCAGAATTTTCAAGCTAAGGTATAAAATAAACTAAACAAAAAATGACTTTCAATTTAATTTCTAGTAAACACTTAGTTATTTTTTTTGGTGTTGATATTATGTGTTATTGTGGGAGTTAGTATACTAAACTAAATGTCTGCATGATTAATATTTGAGACATTAGTATTTATAATATGCCTTTAAGCTAGAGGAATTAATTTGCAGAAATATATGCACAATTTGTTTACGTAGTGGAGAAAAAAAAATAAAGTATGTGTTATGGAAAGAAGGGGCTGTTTTGTGTACCAAAAAATGGCTGCCATGTGATAATTTATTATTATTATTATTACTATTATTATTATTATTATTTATTTTTTATTTTTTTTGCTAACATGTGTGCAATAAAACTGCTGTTTTGTGACTGCTATTTTAAGACAAATCATTCGTTAACATGGCTGCTAGTTGTTAAAATAAAAATAAAATAAAATTATTTGTTGTTACATAATCAATAATATGTTGCTACCTGTTAATTTTTATTTTTCCATGCAATAAGGATGTTGCTATGTGGCTCTTATTTTTAAGGCTAATTATTAGGCTTTTACTTGTGTAAGAAAATTTGTTGTACTTATGCAATAATGTGGTGGCTACATGTTCTCATTAAAGTAGCTGCTATGCAAGGAAATTAAAGATCCTTTAGCCTTACCTATTATGTAATCTTAAACATTAAAATGTGGGGCAATGTGAAGATTTAAAAGGCTATATATCAAACACATTTTTATATTTTTAGTACCTCCAGCAAGACCAAATGTAGGACTTGGTTCTAAAAAATTGTTATTCCATAATGGTCATTTGAGGATAAATAGAGTAATATTTAAATATAATAAGAATAGTGTTTCCATAAAGTGGGGTTGTTTATGTATTATATTTGTAATGTCTTTCAAAGAAATACTTTGATTAGCCAACATGGAGGTAATGAAATATATATCAGTACACTAAACTAATTTAATAATAACATTAAAACATTAATTGTGACACTATGTACATAATATATTTTTAAAGGAAGTAATAAAAAGGGGTAGGTGTATTTACCTTTAATAAAAAGTAATATAATTATCAAGGGGGGATATTTACCTTTACACTACATTCTAATGTGACATTAATAACATTTAAAAATTTTGAAAAGAAAATGAGTAAGGGTTTATGACGATAAATAAACAGAATAGTGTAATGTCATTTTAAACTCTAATTAATGAAATTAGTTCAGATAACTAATTTGAGAAACATTTTAATAAATTAATGTTATGTGCATAGTTTTCTTATTTGTGAGCATAATTGTGTACTAAGTAAGAAATGTAGTATTTTTCAAAATTATGTATTGTATGAGAGACTAGTACCTTAAACTAGGATGACGTGCGATTAATAGCTAAAGTGAGTCAGTTTTCAACAATCACTAATTTGTACGGCTATATTATTATATTATAGGCAGTATACGTGACAAGGTGTCAAAGGTAAACATAATCAACGAACGAGGCAAGTTTCTTAATTCTTACACAGTATACATATTGTATAATTCGAATTGTTGTCATATCAACCATATTTTTATCGAGCAAATATTTATTTCTATTCGAAAATCATTTGTATACCTTGACGTTGTTGCAAGCATTGGACTTATCGTTCTTAAATGCATTATAAAAGTTTTCTAAGCCTTTGATTCGACTAGACTATTATCATGTGTTAAAAAGATATCCAAACCAATTGACTTGGTGTGGACTATCGTAAATCTACTGAGATGAACAACCCTCATTGAAGGGGAAATTATATATTATCGGGAAATCGACGTGCGCACATGAGTATGATTAAATGTTATGCATAACGTAGGGTACTTTAGGCTGATCACCTGTTGTACTCGTTTATATTGGATTACAGTATAATACTGTTAATTCTAGTAAGAGTTCTTAGTCCTTAGTGACTGTTCAGTGTTCATTCATATTGAACCTTTAAATGAATAAATCCTGAAATTTTGTTGATATCCTTCAGTCTATAGCGACACCTATTGAATACTCTTGATATTTCTTGATATCCTTGAACTACCAATTATTATTATACCTTGAAGATTTAAATGTTATAACTGCTTATTCTTCTGGATATATTACTTGCTGGGCAAACTTGTTGCTCATTCTTGCTTCCTAAAAACATTACAGTTAAGGCAGAGCAAGACGGTACTTCAGGAAAGGACAAGGGAAAGGGCAAGGCTACAGAATAACTTAGTCCTTTAAGATTAGAAGTATTATTATTATTGTTATGCTTATTATGATGTATTTAAGGATGATTAAGTTATGTTTAAGTTTAATCACTGAATTGTCGTAGTAATGGTTACGGTACCATGGGACGCGAATATTTATATTATATCAATGTAAATTATTATATTATTTCTGTTGTTGATGATTTTAGTAAGATATTCGTAGTTTCACGTGATGCACCGAATTCGAGATATGGGTGTCCAAATTTTGGGGGCGTCACATAGCCCGAATGACATCCTTTGAAACGCAAATGTGTCGTAAGGGCAAGTAAATGTTGTATTCTCTTGATCCTCAAGAGCGATGGCGATCTGATTATATCCTGAGTATCCATCCAATAAACAGTAGAACTCATGTCCCGTTAACCTGTCTAACATTTGATCGATAAAAGGTAGCGGGAAATGATCCTTTCGGGTTGCCTTATTCAATCTCCTATAATCGATGCATACCCTCCAACTGATACTGTCCTTGTTGGAATTAACTCGTTGTCCTCATTCTGAATTACCGTCATTCCCCCTTTCTTAGGCACACAATGAATCGGACTTACCCATTTACTGTCGAAAATTGGATATATGACACCGACATCCAATAATTTTAGAATTTCCTTCTTGACCACTTCCTTCGTGATTGGGTTAAGTCGACGTTGATGCTCCACCGATGGACTTGTATCATCCTCCATCAGAATCTTGTGCATGCAAAATGATGGGCTAATGCATTTTATATCTGCAATCGTCCATCCAATTGCTGATTTATGATCCCTAAGCACCCTCAACAACTTTTCTTCCTGCAATTCGTTAAGTGAAGCAGAAATAATTACAGGTAAAGAATTTAAATCGCCTAAATATGCATACTTGAGATGTTTAGGGAGTGGCTTAAGTTCCAATGTCGGTGGCTCCTCCAATGATGGTTTTAATTTTTCTGCAACTGTCTCCTCGGTGTGCAGAGGTTCAACGGGTGCTCTAAATCGGCTAACTCGTGGCAACGAGTCTAGCACCTGTAATAAGTCCACAAATTTTGGGTCGTCTTTTTCTTCATCCCCCAATAAAGGTTTTTCTAACGGATCGTTGATCAAACTCTTGCTCATATCTTCGCTAGTAATTTGCTCAATTAAATCCATTCGAAAACACTCTTCCTCGTCCGTAGGATATTTCATGGCCTTGAACACATTGAATTTTATTTCTTGGTCTTGGACTCTCATAGTAGGTTCTCCTTTTTGCACGTCGATGAGTGTCCTTCCCGTGGACAAGAAAGGTCTCCCTAGGATGACCGGGATGTTCTTATCTTCATTGAAATCCAGTATGATAAAGTCCACAGGGAATATAAACTTATCCACTTTTACCAAAATGTCCTCTACAATGCCTCTCGGATATGTGACTGACCTATCCGCCAACTGCAATGAAATATTCGTAGGCTTTGGCGCGGGCAAACCCAATTCTGAGTATACTGACAATGGCATCAGGTTTATACTCGCCCCCAAATCACATAAGCACTTGTTAAATGACATCTTCCCGATCGTGCACGGGATAGTAAAGCTCCCCGGGTCTTTAAGTTTTGGTGGAAGCTTCTTCTGTAACACCGCACTGAACTCCTCTGTTAGTGCTACCGTTTCAAATTCTTACCATTCTTCTTCCTCGACAAAATTCCTTTCATAAACTTCGCATAACTCGGCATTTGCTCCATGGCCTCTGCGAATGGGATGTTAATCTGGAGTTTCTTGAACACATCTAAAAACTTTGCGAACTGCTTATCTGATTTCTATTTTTGGACCCTCTATTGAAATAGAGTTGGAGGATAAACAATTGGCTCGCTGTTTAACTTTATTTCCTCATTTTTGCTACCCTCCACTACGTTACTGTCATCAACTTTTTCCTCCGGTGTTGCTGAATTTTCTGCACTATTCCCACCGAGATGTTTTCCACTTCTCAACATAACTGCTTGACATTTCTCATGATTACCCTTCGAATTTCTTTTGGTGTCGCTAGGTAATGTTCCTTGTGGTCTATTATTCAATGCCAACGCAATTTGACCTATCTAATTCTCTATGTTTGTGATAGTAATAGCTTGATTCTTCATAGCCAAATCGTTGCTAGTCATGTACCTTGCCCATGTTTCCTCCCCATCGGATTTCCTGTCCAGCTATTGAATCTGTTGTGGATAACTATGAAAACCAGGGGAATATGATGGTTGTGGTGCTTGAGTTTGCTGATTATAGCTCCATGAAAGGTTTGGGTGGTTCCTATTCGCCTGGTTGTAGGTGTTTTGGTAAGTATTTTGCAGAATTCTATTGTAGTTGCCTATGAACTAAACGGATGTTGGATTTATTGCACACTGCTCTGTCGGATGATCACCCACACACAATTCACATACTACCATAACCTGCTGAACTTGTTGAACTTGAGCCCCTGTCATCATATTTACCCTCTCATTCATTGTATCAAAATTCATGGATAGTGCAGAAAGTTGTGCTTGTATAGCTGTTACTCCATCTAATTCCAAGGTCCCAGCCACTTTTGCCTGTGTCATTCTTGTTGTGGGCCACTAGTAGTTATTTGCCGCCATTGTTTCTATTAAATTGTATGCGTCCTCGTAACTCTTAGCCATGAATGCACCACCCGATGCCACATCAATGTTGGTTCTGACATTTCCATGTAGCCCGTTATAGAATGTGTTCATTTGTAACCACTTGGGCAATCCATGATGTGGGCACTTTCTGGGTAATTCCTTGTATCTCTCCCATGCCTCATATAGTGACTCCCCATTCTGCTGCTCAAACATTGTGATGTCATTCCTCATTTTCACTGTCTTCACCGGTGGGAAAAATTTGGCAAGAAGTTTTTGAGCCAAATCCTCCCACGTAGTGATCGAACCCGGTGGTAAAGAATGTAACAAACTCTTCGCCTTGTCCCATAAAGTGAATTGGAACAAGCGAAGTCTTACTGCCTCATCCGAAACCCCATTGTACTTGAACGTGTCGCAAATTTCTAGAAAACTGATCAAATGCTCATTCGGATCGTCGTTTGCCATTACCCCAAACTGACATGAGTTCTGCATCATCTGAATGGTCCCATGCTTAATTTCAAAAGTGTTCGCAGCAATTGCAGGCCTAGTAATGCTCGACTGCAGATCAGTCACCCTAGGTGTGTCAAAATCCCTCAACGCTTTCTGGTCTTCGGCAGCCATCGTTTCTTCCTTATCAGAATTTTCGAATTCGTTCCTCATTTCCTCAATCCATTTACTCAACTTTTGAAATCGTTTGTCAATGTCGTCCTTAAAAGGAAGTAAGTCTGGATGTTTAGATCGTGTTTGCATAAACCAATGTCGAAAACCTAAAATAGAGAAAACAAAATAAAAATGTTACAGTAAAACTGGACTAATTAAACTGATATTGTAAAAACAAATATAAAAATCTCGGCTAAATTTTCCCCGCCAACGACGCCAAAAAATTGTTGGTGAAAATCAATACGCACAAAACACGCAAGTGTACGTGGTCAACAAGTAATATAGTAGTGAATAAAGTATCGTTCCCACGAGGACAAAATATCAAGAATTTTAACTTCATAATTATCAATTTTGTACTAACCCTAATTTTATTAAACTAATCAATTCAATGTGTTTAAAATTATATAAAAAAACTAAATTAATAAAGAAATAAACTATCACAAAACAGTCACCAATAACGAAATCCGGAATTTCAAACAATTAATGGAGAATTAGACTTATGATTTCACCCTGAGCTTCCCTCTGATTTTCCAACCTTTATTCCAACTCAATTTAATATTCCAGTTTATTAATCAAGAACACGAACGTAGTAAGAGTCACCTCTCGATGCACTAATACCATATTAACATCAATCCACAATTAAGATAGAAATCCGTTAAACACCTAAATTAACCAACTCACTATATCTCTATGTGAACTGCAATCAAAGAAGGTTGGAGTTTAATCTCTCTATACGATTACATGCGATGTCAAGCGTATCTCTACCTTAACAATAATCACAAATCTACTATCGACAAAATTCATAACACGCGCTATATTAACTAGGTCTAGATTCGAATCTCCTCTCTCGATTCCTTTCAAACCCACAAAGAATTGTTGATCAGGCAATTCATAAATTCACGCTCAAATTACCATAGATAAACTGCAAATGTCTTATTGAATTGGAAATCAAAGTTATAAAATCATCGTTTCACCCAATGATCCATCACAAGTCTAATAAGTAAATTAGTTCATAACGAATGAATTAAAAACTGAATAATTTGTTAAAAACATCCTTCCAATTACAAATAAGACTAGAGAGAAGAAGAATAAAGAAAACCCCTCCACGTAGCCTTGATTCGTAACTATTGTGACGATCTCTGAAAATTACTCCTCCAACGTTTGCTATTGAATCCTTGAAATTGCTCTTGAATTATTGCCTTTTTATTGTGTGATTGTTGTTTTTCTCTGTAATAGCAAACTCTCTCTCGCTCTTGGCCGAAATCTCTTTTTATTAGAGTCCAAACGCATCATTCGAGTCCCACAAACCGAGCACCAGCAGAAGTTTCAACAGAACAGGACACTACAGAATCGGGACCCCCGCCCCAGCGGGGGGTACAATTCACAATAGGCCCGCCCCAGCGGGCATAGCCACTGACTCTAACTTTTTCTTTCTCCAACTTTTTTCAACTTTTGCTCCAAAAAGACCGCCTTTCCTCACCAATAGCATCCATAATCACCCTACACATAAAATAACATGAAACGAGTAAAAACGAACACAAAACATGAAGATAACTACGAAT
Organism: Panax japonicus; assembly: GCA_020205505.1. Lineage (NCBI taxonomy): Eukaryota > Viridiplantae > Streptophyta > Magnoliopsida > Apiales > Araliaceae > Panax > Panax japonicus. Next base: position 161,638 of record JAINUV010000236.1, read on the forward strand.
TTAAACTTGAAATGAATATTGATTCGTGTATATAAAATCCATTTATCAATGACTGTAATGTAACAAATGATGTGGTAAAAGTCCTCATTGACCCGTAGTGCATTGATGGACAGTTGTTGGCATGATCATGACCATTAATGAATACACAAATATTCTTGGCCCATAGTGCATGGATAATTGTGGTCGTGATACTAAAGAATATCCTTGGCCGTAGTGCAGAGGTGATTCGATGATGTGGATTATTTATTAAGCTGAGTCCCAGCAATAAAATTGATAAAAAAACCTTTTAAATCATAAAAGATGGTAGATTTTATTCTCTACTTGACTCTTCTAATGGATTGCTTATTCCGCTGCAGTTTTTAATCTAAAACTTGTTGTCTATTATATTCTATCAGTTGTTATACTATTGAACGCTATTGATAATTTATTCTTCATTATCTTAGTCATAATATTTCTTACTAGGCTAGGTGAGCTCACCCTTTTTTTTTACTGTTCTCTTCAGGAAATGAGAACGTAGCTGGGACTAGTCGGGGAACAGAGTGATGGTCCTAGATGTTTGCATTAGTAGTCCTCACTATTCTGTGAAATAGTGTGATAATAATTGTAATGAGGACTCCTTTTGAGTTTGTATACTCTCTAGTAGACAATATTTGTATTCAAACTCACAGTTTATGTTTTGTCGTATTGTACACGACAGTTGTATTATTAAGTTGTATTTGAATTATGTACCATGTATCTGGCGACTCAAGATGGGTGATGTATACCTAATTTTGGGGGCGTCACAGTTGGTATCAAAGCTTAGGGATATGATCCCTGGCTGAGATGTGAGACAAGAACTAGGAGGGGAGAGACGGGGAATTCCTTCGATAGTATGACCTACCTAAGTTTATTTGATATTTAATTGGTCGGTCAGAGTATAGGGATAATATGTGATGTTAATTAACCCTTGTTTTATGGCAGTATTTGAAAATGACATCCGAGAATGTTGAGAATAGCAATGAAGCACAGGAGACCGTTGTGTCTCCACAGATCAATAATCAGGATAATGTGCAACAGGATGGCGATAATCCTCTTGTAAACACCAACATTGATCAATTGACGAATGACGGTACGTTTAGGAGCTTTTTAGAATTCATGCAACATCAGGGGAAGGCCACTCCTGTTCATAATATAGGAGGAAACAATGGCAACCCACGGTTGGTCACCGCTAAGCAATTCAAGGAGCTGGGACCACCGGAGTTTTTGGGAAAGCCAGAACCACTTAAGGCAGAGACGTGGTTAAAGCAGATCACTAAGATATTTGATGTCTTTTGATGCTCCGAGGAGCAAAAGGTTCCCTTTGCCACCTTTATGTTGCGTGAAGAGGCAGATCACTGGTGGGAATCTGTAAAACATACCCAGCCTGACGCACTCAAGATGTCTTGGGAGAAGTTCCAAGAGCTGTTCAACAACAATTACTTTCCCGAAGGTATTCGTTACATGAAGGAGCTGGAGTTTATCAAGTTGGAACAAAACAATATGATCGTGTCGCAATACGAGGCTAAATTTGCGGAGTTATCCCAGTTTGCATCCCATTTGGTCGATAATGAGGAGCGAATGACGCGAATGTTTTTAAGAGGTTTGAAGCCGGAGATACATCAATATCTTATTTCTCATAAACTTTATTTGTATTCAGATGTTATAAATAGGGCTTAGTTAGTGGAGCGCGATAACGAGTCAACGCAACCAAAAGATAGTAGCCGGCAAAATGATAATACCGGTGATAATAATCATCAAAACGATGACAATAAGCATGGAGGGAATAAACATGCCAGAAATGGTAACCACTTCGATGGTAATCATGGTCAAAACAATAAGAATGGACATTTCAAGAAGAAGAGATTCAACAATGATTGAAAGACATCAGCACCAGCACCCGTTGTTAAGGAAGAAGAATGACCACTTATCATATGCTTCAAATGTGGAGGGGAGGGACACATCAGTCCAAACTGCGCGATGTCGTCCAAAGCATGTTATAATTGTGGAAGAGAAGGTCACTTAGCCTGATTTTGTCGTTCACCGAAGACAAGTTCAGCTAGGATGGAGGCACCAAAGGCCATCCCAGAAAAGTCAAAGCCGATAGTTTAAGAGAGAATATTTTATTTCGTGACAAGGAACCTAAATAAAATTATCACGGGTATGTTAGTCATAAACTCTTGTGAAGTCTATAACGTGTTAGATACCGGTTCTACTCACTCTTTTATTTCACCTAGTTGTGTTTAATGCTTGAAGTTAACTCCGGAGAAGTTAGACTTTGATATATCTGTTTAAACTCAGTTGGGAGAAACCTTCGTTACCTCCACTATTTATAAATCTTATTCAAATCAACACTTTCACGTTACGTCTCGATCTTGTCTCTTTGAAAATACTTGCCTTTGATGCGATTTTAGGAATCGATTGGTTAACTACTCATCATATTTTTCGTAAGGTTGTTAGCTTTCATATTCCGAACCAATCTGTTATGTGAATTCAAGCAACCAAACCACTAAAGTCAATCATTGTCATATCAAGTCATAAGTAAAGAGCCTCGGTCCTTTCGTTGTTGACTTTCTTGTGTGGAATGCACCGAAGCCAGACTTTCTGTAGGCGACGTCGTGAATGACGATGTCAAGTTGATAGGTATCAATGTGACATACTATCCAAGTCTTGGATGAGAGTCACAGTTTTGAATGATATTTCTATTGTTAATAAATTTTCTGACGTATTCTTGAAGAATTCTTAGCCTACCCTAGAGCGTGAAATCGAATTTTGTATTGACCCCAGTACAAAACCCATTTCTTAAACCCTCAAATGTTTTTTTCACCTGAAACGAACGTAACATATGCCAAAGACGTTGGCTCGAGCTGTTGAAGATTATGATCATATCATTCAATACCATCGTGGAAAAGCGAATGTGGTAGCTGACGCATTGAGTAGAAGATCGTATGCGTTTACAAGTGAGAATATACGAACCACCGGGAAGATAACAAATATACGAGTAAAATCGACTTTAATCGATAAAATTAAAGTCGCTCAAGCTACACACCCGGAGCTGATGAATGTGAAGAATTAAGAAGGTTCAAGAGGGCGTTATTCTAGAAGCAAGAATCGACGAAGAGAAGAAATCTCAACCCTCGATTTAATTGGCCCATTTAAAATCCTCGATAAAGTAGGAACTGTGGCTTATAGACTCGTTTTATCTCCAAGAATGTCTCGTGTTCATAACGTTTTTAACGTATCGACGTTACGTAAGTATGGGGATGACCCGAACCACATTATTAATTTAGAATCGGACGAGATAGCGGATGATTTAACGTATGAGGAGATATGTGTTAAAATCTTGGATAAGAAGGATTATATTCGACACTCAAAGGTTATACCTCAAGGGTTAGATTTTGAAGTGAGGTCAAGGTATCCTCACCTGTTCGGCATACCAAGTACGTACATACATTTTTCGAGGGTGAAATTTCATAAGGAGGGGAGATCGTGAGACCCCGGATTTTATGAATAAAGATTTAATTTTCTCGAAATAATTTTTTAAATATTATGGTGTGGATTTGATATAATGTTATAGTTGTGGGTAATATTTATAAATTTTTCAAAGTACGCAAGTTGTTATATAATATTTGATTTGTTGGGGAATATTCTTTTTATCGGAGAATATCCGTACGACGGTACAATCATTGGTGGACCCCACAACGGAATTATTGTCGGATTGAGAAAACGACAAAAATACTTTATGAAAATAACGGCGGAAGATTTACCGTTAACTGTTGAAACACTCGGTGTTAAAAGTACAGTAATACATGTGGTTGCATAGTAGCATACGGTATTGATTATTGATGCTTGCGTGAAAAGTAACTCAGTTATACTCAATTATTGCTACAGTAATTGCTGCATCATATCTCTCATATTATTGATTCAATTATTATCACAGTATCATCTTCATAATATTTATTATTATTAAATCAATAATTGAGACGACAAAGTTATTCATATTATTATTTGAAATATTGACAATGTCTAGAAGTTCTTTCAAGGAGAGGTTTGGTCACCTAATTGAGTGCCAATAAGGAGAAATCCTTATCGGAAAGCCCCCTCTTTCCTGGGAACGACCTGGTTGTTAAATATTGTGAGTAATAATATTAATGATGAATAAGTTGTGTTGATTAAAGATGAAATTGATTGTTCCATTGTATTGGGATTATTAGTGTTAGTAGAAATTGACATTTATTTCGATGATAATTGATGTCTGTAGGTTATATTGTTCACTCGGGTATTCGGAGCACTTTTCTTGTCGGAGTACTATTCACGAGTTACTATTCATGAGTTACTATTCACGAGTTATTATTCACGGGGTACTATTGATTCACATTCTTATACTATTAGGGGTGGTGGTGCAAGATTGATAATACTTGCACGACTAAGTTAAAAATGGAGGTATAGTTGAAGGTACTATACTGTAATTAATTTTTTCACATGATTATACTATTTATTCACATGATTATACTATTTATTCACATGATTGTACTATTGATTCACATGATTTACTATTAGGGGAGTTGGTGCAAGATTGATAATACTTGCATGACTAAATTAAAAATGAAAGAAAAGTTGGAGGTATTGTACTGTAATTTTTTGAGCCCCAAAACATGCAATTATCGAAACTATATTTTCCTATAAATAGAAGCTCGTTCTTCCTTCATTTCTCACCAATTCACTAAAGCTATAGAGCAATTATTATAGAGAGAAATTATAGAGAGAAAGAAGAAAAGTATTCTGCTACTTCACTACTTCTATATCCAGTTTCTTCTAAGGCAGGGAATATTATTCGTTGTACTCGTAGGGAGTATTATTTCTTTCTTTCATCTCCATGAAGAGAACTTCTGTTATTCCATTCTTTGTTATTATGTTGGAATAACCTGTCTATGCTAAGTACCTCATACTTGGTGAAATTCTTCTATTATTCTATTCTTTATTATTCTGTTGGAATATCCTGTCTGTGCGTTCTACGCCGGACCTGGTTCCCTCTTTATTATTCTGTTGGAATATCCTGTCTGTGCATTCTACGCCGGACCTGGTTCCGTCTTTATTATTCTGTTGGAATATCTTGTCTGTGCGTTTTATGTCAGACCTAATTCCGTCTTTATTATTTTGTTGGAATATCCTGTCTGTGCATTTTACGCCGGACCTGATTCCGTTAATTATTATTATGTTGGAATAACCTGCCTGTGCTGTCTATCGCATGCATGGTGATTTCTTTTGTTATTCCATTCTTTATTATACTCAGTTGGTTAAAGTTTTGACTTCTATAATCTATGAAATTAGTGGAATATCCTTGATATTTGCGCTTCATCCAGTATCTTTTAATGGAAATATTCTTCTGAGCATTCTTGAATTTTACTCCACAAAGAAATATCATGTTGAGAATTTGGACGTTATTGATTCCTGGATAAAATAATTCTTGAACTTGTTTTATTGAATTCTTATATCATTGTCATCATCCTCATGTTTATATTTTTTTGAAATTCATTTGTGGCCTGTAGTGCATAGATGGACTTGGTATGATTATGACCAGGGATTATTCAGTGTAATCATGACCGTAATGTTACAAACACTACAACAAAAATGGTTAATTCTGACGGAACCTTTCATCGGTAATAAGCATATTCCGTCGAGGTTATCTTATTTCTGACGGAATGTTCGGTCGGAAATTCGGTCGTATATAAGCAGGTCGAAATTAAGTCCGTCGATCTTTCAGTCGGGGATACTTAACCTCGACGGACTTATCATCGACCGAATAGTCGGTCGAGGGTACTATATGTCCGACTGAAAATGTTCGGTCGATAGTATTCGGTCGGTGATAAGCATGACACGTGGCAGAATACCAAATTTTGGAAGTTCTTATTGCAGACGAAATTCCGTCGAGAATAGTAATATTCCGTCGAGAATAATGACTATTTTTTTTTAATATATAATTTGTTTTTTCAATATCCAGGGATTTAACCCACATCTTGTACCTGTACTCCAACAGCACATACCCATACACAAGCTAACAATATAACCTCCAACAGCACATACACAAGCTAACGATATAACCAATAACACGAATTATAATTAATCTAAACTAATGTATATCAAACATCTAATTAAATTAAATTAAACTAAATGCCAAGGTTTAAACTACATTAATACATCAAAAATAATGTAAACTACAAATTAAACGAATATAAACTAAGTAAAACTAGCTAGTAGAGCCCCGGGTAAGAGGAGGATCATCGGGCGGGCGTCGATGCTGCTCTAGAGTATGAAAATCACCACCATCGTCATCCCGCTCGTCAGTCCTCTCGTCACCCTATTGATATAATATAATACAACTCATTAGTCCATATATATGATTCAGTTAAAGATAACTAAATAAAAATTAAATTACATACAGAATAAATATTTGAATTTAAAACGAATAGTATACCTGAGCAGTCGAGGGCTGACTCAACATCGGCCCAAACGCGTCCTCGACTAAGGTAACCACCATCCGAACAATCTAGTCGCGTATCGCGGCCCACTACTCTGGAGGGATACCTGTACTCTCAGCGGTGGCACCAGCTGCAACGTCCTGCGCAAGCTGATGGAGGCGAGAACGGCTGGGAAGGTCCTAACGATGGAACAGCGGATCGGTCTCAAACCTCTCCGACACCGCAGCCATAACACGCTGGAACAAAGCATCGTCTAAGCCAGCGCCCGTATGTGATGGTCCCACAGGGGCTCTCGGACGCATACGCTGGCTAGATCCTACAAAAATAAATATAACATGAATAATATGGCAAATTTTCTTTATTCATAAACAAGAAATAAACTAAAAATATTATACCTCCTGGCAGTGTATAGGCTGGTATCCTCGGTAACCCCAGCACTTGATACCGCCTGCTAGTACTAGTGGGAGTATCATGAGACGAGATCCAGAGAGCTGTCTCCTCGTCCTGAGATAAACTAATCTCGGGCGGAGGGACGGTGGAATCTAACATCTCAGCATCGCCCCTAGCAGCATGCAACTCCGTTATACGCTGGCTGCGGATCATCTCAAACCGCTCCTATAATTTGATATATGTACATGTGAGTTATCTTGGTATCATCATATAAATTACGTAATATTATCATAAATAATATTTATTATAGTAAATGTATTACCTGTATAGCTACTGCTGCTGGAGACATCGTCAACCCCGAAGTAGAGCCCTTCAGCGTATGGACTCTATCTCAGAACTCCATCATAGTAGGAGGTCGGCCCAAGCTACTCTGCATGGCCTAAATCATATACATTAAATAATATCAACTTAAATTACGTAATGTTGCAGTTTAATATTAAACTAAACTAAAGATAAATCATATACATTAAATAATATCAACTTAAATTACATAATGTTGCAGTTTAATATTAAACTACACTAAAGATAAATATTGACGGTGGAAGATTGTAAGCTACCATAATCACTGGCCAAACAGAATATGGCTGACTAAAATTATTAAACGGACAAAATCCATCAGTAGCCATGTCAAGCCTGACATTCCTAACATCGTCGGCAAATTGTGAAAAATTAGCATCAAAATTCTTCCACTCATCTCCATCTGCTGGGTGAGTAAGCTGACCAGGGACGATATCCCTTGTCATATGCCAACGCATACTGGGTGCAGTATGCGAAGACATGAATAGATGCTGCAACCTCGGCGCAAGAGGAAAGTACCATAATATCTTCTTCGGAACATGTTTCTCCTTCCCCCCACGTTTAGTGATTTTGTTCCGAGGCAAATTGCATATATCACACAGCACCTTATCTTTGTCATCCCTATAGTATAACATACACTACAAAAATAAAGGTCATTGCCGACGGCCACTACCGTCGCCAATGACTCTCTTGCCGTCGGCAATGAGGTCATTGGCGACGGCAGTTTCCGTCGCCCCTCCCGTCGCCCAGGAGGTCGTCGCCCCTGGCTCCCGTCGCTCGCCGTCGAGAAGGTGGTCATTGCCGACGGGGTCATTGCCGACGGCTCGCCATCATAAATGAGTCATTGCCGACGGCCATAACGACGGATGTGCTGTCGCCACTAATCATTATTGAGTTTTAATTTAACAGTCATTGCCGACGGGCTGCCGTCGCCAATGAGTGTCTAGTCCCGTCGCCAATGACCTTTAGGTCATTGCCGACGGCCGCCCCGTCACCAATGACCCCGTCACCAATGACCTGCTGGAAAAAAAATTAAAAATTACAAAATTCCCTGTTCATTTACATATATATAATTGTACCTGTTAAAAATTAAAGAAAAACAAATAAAGACAATGCACGCATATCAATAACAATCATATCTTTCACCATCAATAATCAATATAGTTAGATACAAAAGTCTAGTCTGTATAACTCAAAAGGTATATAAATACATACATAAAAGTCAAAATATAAACATAAACTAACTACAGCCCAAGATCAGGAATGTCAGTGCCAGCATCACCGCCATCTATCGTACGATCACCGGTCCCGTCGCCTGTCCCACCTCCGGTCCCACCCTCTATTATCTCATCAGCTCGGCGGTCATCACCATCTACGCCACGGGCATCGCCTGTGCCGCAGCCTCCACCCCCATGAGTCTCCTCAACAAGACCCTACAAAAGTAAAATATTAAAAACGAAGTCAAAAACTAAGAATATTTAAATTTTTTTAGTTTGTTTTCTACAAGTGTGGCAAACATGCTGATAACTTGAAATCCGTATATCGGAATCGAGTCTTGTAAGTTAAAACGCGTGTCTAATGCGTATGCGGTGCTACATGTGTGTTTGCGTGTTATTCGGACGACCGAGGCGGGTTTTAATCTCTTTTTTGGCTTTTTGCCTAACTATTGGCGAGTTTTGCAATTTGGGCGATAACTCGATTTCCGTATGTCAGAATCGAGTTCCGTAAGTTACAACACGTGTCTAATGCCTATGCGGTGCTACATGTGTATTTGCGTGTCGTTCGGACGACCGAGGCGGGTTTTGGTCTCTTTTTTGACTTTTTGCCTAACTGTCGGTGAGTTTTATAATTTGGACGATAACTCAACCTCCGTATGTCAGAATCGAGTCCCGTAAGTTGCAACACGTGTCTAATACCAATGCAGTGCTACATGTGTGTTTGCGTGTCGTTCGGACGATCGAGGCGGGTTTTGGTCTCTTTTTTGGCTTTTTGCCTAACTATTGGCGAGTTATGCAATTTGGGTGATAACTCGATCTCCGTATGTCAGAATCGAGTCCTGTAAGTTGAAACACGTGTCTAATGCCTATGCGGTGCTACATGTGTTTTTGCATATCGTTCGGACGACCGATGCGGATTTTGGTCTCTTTTTCGACTTTTTGCCTAACTATTGGCGAGTTATGCAATTTGGGAGATAACTCGATCTCCGTATGTCAGAATCGAGTCCTGTAAGTTGCAACAGGTGTCTAATGCCTATGTGGTGCTACATGTGTGTTTTTGCATGTCGTTCGGACGACCGATGCGGGTTTTGGTCTCTTTTTCGGCTTTTTGCCTAACTATTGGTAAGTTATGCAATTTGGGCGATAACTCGATCTCCGTATGTCAGAATCAAGTCCTGTAAGTTGCAACACGTGTCTAATGCCTATGCGGTGCTACATGTGTGTTTGCATGTCGTTCGGACGACCGATGCGAATTTTGGTCTCTTTTTCGACTTTTTGCCTAACTATTTGCGAGTTATGCAATTTGGGAGATAACTCGATCTCCGTATGTCAGAATCGAGTCCTGTAAGTTACAACACGTTTCTAATGCCTATGCGGTGCTACATGTGTGCTTGCATGTCGTTCGAACGACCGAGGCTGGTTTTGGTCTCTTTTTTAGCTTTTTGCCTAATTGTTAGCGAGTTTTGCAATTTAGGCGATAACTCTATCTCCGCATGTCAGAATCAAGTCCCGTAAGTTGCAACACGTGTCTAATACCTATACGGTACTACATGTGTGTTTGCGTGTCGCTCGGACAACCGAGACGGGTTTTGGTCTCTTTTTTGACTTTTTACCTAACTATTGGCGAGTTATGCAATTTGGGCGATAACTCGATCTCCGTATGTCAGAATCGAGTCCTGTAAGTTGCAACACGTGTCTAATGCCTATGCGGTGGTACATGTGTGTTTGCATGTCGTTCGAACGACCGAGGCGGGTTTTGGTCTCTTTTTCAGCTTTTTACCTAACTGTTGGTGAGTTTTGCAATTTGGGCAATAACTCGATCTCCGTATATCGGAATCGAGTCCCGTAAGTTATAATATGTGTCTAATGCCTATGCGGTGCTACTTGTGTGTTTGCGTGTCATTCAGATGACCGAGGCAGGTTTTGGTCTCTTTTACGGCTTTTTGCCTAACTGTTGGTGAGTTTTGCAATTTGGGCAATAACTCGATCTCCGTATATTGGAATCTAGTCCCGTAAGTTGCAACACGTGTCTAATACCTATACGGTGCTACATGTATGTTTGCATGTCGTTCGGACGACCGATGCGGATTTTGGTCTCTTTTTCGACTTTTTACCTAACTATTGGCGAGTTATGCAATTTGGGCGATAACTCGATCTCCGTATGTCAGAATCGAGTCCTGTGAGTTGCAACACGTGTCTAATGCCTATGCGGTGCTACATGTGTGTTTGCATGTCGTTCGAACGACCGAGGCGGGTTTTGGTCTCTTTTTCAGCTTTTTACCTAACTGTTGGTGAGTTTTGCAATTTGGGCAATAACTCGATCTCCGTATATCAGAATCGAGTCCCGTAAGTTATAATATGTGTCTAATGCCTATGCGGTGCTACTTGTGTGTTTGCGTGTCATTCAGATGACCGAGGCAGGTTTTGGTCTCTTTTTCGGCTTGTTGCCTAACTGTTGGTGAGTTTTGCAATTTGGGCAATAACTCGATCTCCGTATATTGGAATCGAGTCCCGTAAGTTGCAACACGTGTCTAATACCTTTACGGTGCTACATGTGTGTTTGCGTATCGCTCGGACAACCGAGACGGGTTTTGGTCTTTTTTTCGACTTTTTACCTAACTATTGGCGAGTTATGCAATTTGGGCGATAACTCGATCTCCGTATGTCAGAATCTAGTCCTGTAAGTTGCAACACGTGTCTAATGCCTATGCGGTGCTACATGTGTGTTTGCATGTCGTTCGAACGACCGAGGCGGGTTTTGGTCTCTTTTTCAGCTTTTTACTTAACTGTTGGTGAGTTTTGCAATTTGGGCAATAACTCGATCTCCGTATATCGGAATCGAGTCCCGTAAATTATAATATGTGTCTAATACCTATGCGGTGCTACTTGTGTGTTTGCGTGTCATTCAGATCATGACCGAGGCAGGTTTTGGTCTCTTTTTCGGCTTTTTGCCTAACTGTTGGTGAGTTTTGCAATTTGGGCAATAACTCAATCTCCGTATATTGGAATCGAGTCCCGTAAGTTGCAATATGTGTCTAATGCCTATGCGGTGCTACATGTGTGTTTACATGTCGTTCGGACGATGGGTTTGGGTCTCTTTTTTGGCTTTTTGCCTAACTATTGGCGAGTTATGCAATTTGGGAGATAACTCGATCTCCGTATGTCAGAATCGAGTCCCGTAAGTTGCAACACGTGTCTAATGCCTATGCGGTGCTACATGTGTGTTTGCATGTCGTTCGAAAGACCGAGGCGGGTTTTGGTCTCTTTTTCGGTTTTTTGCCTAACTGTTGGCGAGTTTTGCAATTTAGGCGATAACTCTATCTTCGTATGTCGGAATCGAGTCCCGTAAGTTTCAACACGTGTCTAATACCTATACGGTGCTACATGTGTGTGGTGTGCGCCCCATATGTATCTATACCACCGAAACTAAAAAAAAATACTATATTGATACAACTAAAAGAATGCAACGTACAGTAAAAGAGGGATAACATAGAGGATAACATACAGATACAGATAAAAGAAGATAACATATACTGTCAAATCATATGTATGTATACATACGTAAATATTATATTTGTGAACAGTAACAAAGAAGATAACATATAGATACAATTAAAAGAATGCAACATAAATAGTAACCTAAAAGGATACGACATAAATAGATGTAATAAAAGCTACACAGACTCATCATAATTTGCCCTAAAATACTAGTTACAGAAAATTATACGATTACTTTTGTTTGTAAAAATGATAGATGTAATAAAATTATACATTAAGTGTGATAGTAATGGTTTAAACGATACAGTGGGCAAGTTTTATTTATTTGTACCTCAATTCTTTTTATATATATCAACTCCAGTAGGTTTACTTATATGAAAGTTTCATAAATAGTAAACTATGACTTTCTCACAATGTCTTCTGTTGAGTCCGATTGCAAACATAGGAATTTTCCCAATACTCCAAACACATTTCTTCTTACAAAACGATTTACCACATAAATTACTACCTCAATTAATCATAGGCAGGAATAGGGATGGATCCACGACCGACAATCAAAGATTTGCTAGCTTTCTTTCTTTATAAACAGAGACAAATATATATATAGTTGGATCTAACTCATAGCAGGAGCAGGAGGATCCTAATTAGCTTCTTTATATGATTTTAGTGTAAATTTTTGTAAATTAAGGAAACTTAGGTTCCAAACCTCCTTTAAGAGCCAAGACAAACATTACTTACCATTTCTATTTGGTTGAACCAATATCTTTTGATTGATGTTGCTCCGCGTACTTGTTATTTAGATATATTTTTCATAACATCTATTGATTTGTTCTTGATTACTATGATTAGATATTAATATCATTCATACCTAATTAGTCTAACAACATGTTGAGATTGGACTTCATATGATTAGATTGAATGTTAAGCTTCTTTATTATCAAAAAAACTCATATTTTAATAGCTCAAGTACACATAATGTCTCATATAGTTTTGAATTTTTGTATAAAAATTAAAATGGGTTTAGAATGTACAAGGCACAGTCTAAGATCAAACCAATTTCATCTCAACCTTATTCTTTATGAACTCAAGCTTAACCCAAGGCTTGAAAGCTACTAGTGATAACAAAAAACTTAACCCCCAAAGAATAAAAAATAGAAATAAACTTAACCCAAGGCTTGAAAGCTACTGCAATATATATATATACACTGCAATATAATTTTCATGTAAGCTTGCAAATATTTGAAATTGCAATAAGGTCTTGTACACTGCAAATACACTGCAATATTCTGACTTAAAATTTTCATGTAAACTAGCAAACATTTGAAATAGTAATACACTACAATGCAATTGATATTTGGGGAAAATAGAGTGAAATTGTAGAGGAAGGGATTATTAAGTTATATTTGGGGGAAAATTGAAATTGGGAAGACATTACCTTGCTCAATCGAGAGATGACGACGGGAAGAGAGGTGGCGACGGCAAGAGAGGACCAGTGGGAGACGGGAAAGAGCAGCCGGCGACGGCGCGAGGAAGGAGAAGGAGAAAATGAACAGCAGAAATGAAAAAAATCTCAGTTACCGAAAGTAAATAAAAACTCATTCTCGACGGCACTCAATACCGACGGCAAAGGCCGTCGCCTATGCCCTTTTCCCACCGCGCCAAAAAAGTCCCACCAAATTTAGGCCCGGGAAGGGTCATTCTCGACGGGCCTCATTAGCGACGGCTATGCCGTCGGCAATGAGGTCATTGGTGACGGGGATACGGCCGTCGCTAATGAGGCCGTCGCCAATGACCTGTTTTCTTGTAGTGATACAGTCCTACTCACAAGCATCGATCTTCTCATACCCAAGATTCAACCCCTTAACCATCTTCTTAACTTCATAGTAACTCGCGGATAAGGTATTATCCTTAGGTAAGAACTCCCTGAAAATAGCAAGTAAATCATTGAATCCTCTCTCACTGCAGTCATGCTCATTCTTGTAGTGTAAAAGCTTCGTCACTGCAGAAAGCCTGGTGTGCTTGTCGTGTTCAGGATACAATGGGGTCTCTGATTCAGATAGCATCTTGTAGAAGGCAGCTGCTGAATCATTTGGCTTTTGTTGATCAGCACTGTTTGACGCAGGCTCATTTTCAGCCCAGTTAATATTCGTAGGGCCATACTCATCTACCAACATCTCCACGACGTCATAGTTATCTGGCTGGTCTACAGTAGTGTCTGACAGTTCTCTAAACTCAACTGATTCCCCGTGATGAATCCATACTGAATACCCATCCACAAATCCACGTGAATACAAGTCAAATTTCACTTCATCGGCAGTCTTCCATATCATGTTCTTACACTTGAGACACGGGCATCTCATCTTTCCGTTCAGATCATCAGCATGTTCTATTTCTTTGTTCATAAAATTAGACACCCCGTCACGGTACGCATTAACTAATCCCCTCCCGTCAATCTTTATCCTACAGTACATCCAACTCCGATCGGTATCCATCTTTAATTGAAGAAAATACCCAATTAGATCAAGAATAATCATGAATGTGGTCCAAGCATGAAATTTAGTTTACCTAGTTTATATCTCCACTCCACAGGGGTTAGGCTTCTATCCCGTTCCTGGATGCGTCTCCTCACTAGTGCTAATCTTAAGCACGTTCCTACTATTTTTAGAAATTTTCAGCAGTACCTCCCCATGGTCTCCAAGTACATGAAATAGACCAAGAAAACTTAGTCTGAGTATGCACTCGGAGAACATGTAGAGACACCAGCTGAAAGTTCCTCAAAACTTATAAAAACGCACCATGTGCATTGGCACCGACCTAAATGAGAGACATAACATCCAGTAACAGTCCCAAACTGGGGACTATTCGACATTCACTCCTAATGAGTGAATGTTGAACGGGTTTCTAATTGTATTTAATTGTATTTAATTATATTTTATTTTATTTTATTGTATTTTATTTAATTTTGATTTTATTTAACTAAGTAAGTGCTACTCAATTTTATTATATTTATTTTGTATTATATTATATTATATTAATTTAATTTAATTTACTTTAATTTGTATTATCTTAAATTAAATCATATTTTTATTTTATTTTATTTTATTTTATTGTATTCTGATTTTATTTAACTAAGTAAGTACTACTCAGTTTAATTATATTTATTTGGTATTATATTATATTATATTATATTAAGTTAAATTTTTTTGAATTTAATTTAATTTACTTTAATTTGTATTATCTTAAATTAAATCATATTTTTATTTTATTTTATTGTATTTTAAATTATTTAATTTAATTTAATTTGTATTATATTATATTATAATATTTAATTTATTTAAATTTTATTATCTTAAATTAATTAAATTTAATTAATTTAAATTGAATTTATATTATATTATATCATATTTTTTATTTTATTTTATATTTAATTAAATTTTTTATTATATTATATAATTTAATATTAAATAATTTATTTAACTTTTATTATCTTAAATTAAATTAAGTTAATTTTTTATTTTATTTAATTAAATGTAATTTGTATTATATTATATAATTTAATTTATTTAAATTGTATTTTAGTATTGAGAAACTATTAACTATACATTAATATAATAAAAAGGACCCACATAAATTGCAATTGATGAATTTGGACAGAATTCCGCCGGATATAACAAATATGACACTGTGAGAAACAAAATACCCATAAATTTTCAGACCCAAATTACATACCCACAAATTTTGAGAACAAACAATAGCAGTATAACATTAGGGCATGAACAAACTTATGCAGATTCATAGCATTATAAATTACATAGCAATTTATATAACTCAATTAGGGCATGGACACAATATGTACCAACAATTTTTCAGACCCAAAACAGCCAACAAAATACATAGCAGTTTTATGTAACTAAATTTGTAAAATGAAGGCATAGATTTAAAAGCATAATAATCAAAATCAAATGGCAATTCATCAAATATACCTGATTAACTTGAAAATTTAATAAACAAATGAAAGTATGCCACCAATTTGAGAAGAAATCGACCGGAGCTGCTTGAAATGGCCGGAGTTGGCCGAAACTACTTGACCGGAGCAGCTTAGTCGGCCAGAAGGTGGCGTCACCGTCGGTTGGAGCTGCTTCAGGCGGCCAGAGAGAGAGAGCAGACGTGAGAGAGTGAGAGAAATAAGCAGAAATGAAATGAGGGGAGCGTATCAGTCTGTTAGGTTTTAAAAGCTAAACTCAACGGAAGTCCGTCGTTCTTATGTCCGTCGGTCTTACTCTAACTTCGACTGAACTCCGTCGAGAGTAACATGATATTCAGTCGACCATAGTGTTGGTACTGGCGGGAGAGTTTGGCGCCATGTTGGGTTGTGTTTTCGACAAAAGTGCGTCGAAAATACGTTATGTACGACTGAACTATTATCGACTGAATAATCAGTCAGAAATAGTCTACCATCGACTGAATGTATTCCGTCGGAGATAAACCATTTTCTTGTAGTGAAATGATATGGTAAAAGTCATCATTGGCCCGTAGTGCATTGATGGACAATTGTTGGCATGATCATGACCATTAATGAATACACAAATATTCTTGGCCCGTAGTGCATGGATAATTGTGGTCGTAATACTAAAGAATATCATTGGCCGTAGTGCAGGGGTGATTCGATGATGTGGATTATTTATTAAGCTGAGTCCCAACGATAAAAGTGATGAAAAACCTTTTAAATCATAAAAGATAGTGGATTTTATTCTCTACTTGACTCTTCTAATGGATTGCTTATTCCGCTGCAGTTTTTGATCTAAAACTTGTTGTCTATTATATTCTATCAGTTGTTATACTGTTGAATGCTATTGATAATTTATTCTGCATTATCTTAGTCATAATATTTCTTATTAGGCTAGTTGAGCTCACCCTTTTCTTTTACTGTTCTCTTCAGGAAATGAAAACGTAGCTGGGACTAGTCGGGGAACAGAGTGATGGTCCTAGATGTTTGCATTAGTAGTCCTCACTATTCTGTGAAATAGTATGATAATAATTGTAATGAGGACTCCTTTTGAGTTTGTATACTCTCTAGTAGACAATATTTGTATTCAAACTCACAGTTTATGTTTTGTCGTATTGTACACGACAGTTGTATTATTAAGTTGTATTTGAATTATGTACCATGTATCTGGCGACTCAAGATAGGTGATGTATACCTAATTTTGGGGGCGTCACAAAGTGTCTCTTATCTCTTAAGCATAACAGTAAAGAAGTAGGAAGGCCAATTCTGGTTAATGGTTTAACCGCCACTTAAACTAACCCGATATGTAAATATTTATAGCCTCTTTCAACGGCTTCTTCTAACAGCCTCTTGGGCAACATCTCAACAGTCATATGACCTTGAGTTGTAGGAAGGGACTGTTCAACGGACTTTATAATATAATCAGATTTAAACAAAAAACTGCCTTTATTATAAATTTGAGAAGTGGGAGTTTTTGGGATAGACTAATTTTGTAAATGGGTCTTCTCAAAACAAACTCAATTGTTGCATACCACTGCATCTGATAGTTTATAATCTATGTTCAAATGACTTCCATCAGCAGTACTCAGCATTTGACCTGTTTTTGAGTAGTATTTAGAAAGAACTAGACCTTCAGCCAGACAATTTAAGTCTTTAAGAGTGGGCTCCTTATGTCGGTCATTAACCTTATCAAATATCTTTTGTAATGAGTATTGACTTGGGTCAAACTTTTCATCTTCCTCAAAAGATTTTTTCTTGCTTTTAACAAGCGTGATATACTTCTCGATCATTTGTCTCTTCTTTCCAGAGTCTTCTAATTGATCGATAATATCTAAGATAAGACTATCTTCTTGTAGTTTAAATTTATGTATTTTTACTAAAAATAAGTGTCCGACTGTCTATGCACCTGAGACCTAGCTAGAAGCTAGAATATCTCCAACCTTTATGAGTATCTGATTTTAGCTCATGCCTAATGATAACCTTTAGCCGTATTTAAAAAAATTAATTATTTTCTTTATTCCAGGAAAAGAATTATTGGATTTTTAAAGTTACCTTGTGAAATTTTAAAATTAATCTGATTCATATATGTTTGAAGATAATAAATTTTTTAATTATAGTACTACTTTTTTGATAAGTTAAGATAATAACTAAATAGTCTAAATTCAATTTAAATTTAAAATTTTACCAATGTGTTGCTCTTTCCATTCTTAAAATAATAACTATAGTATATTTTTTAAGCATATTAAGAAAATTAAAGTCGTAGAAAAGGAATAAAATAAGTTTCAAATAACAAGCCCACCATGATTCAATGGTAAAAAGAGTACTCATAAGACTTTGGGTGTATGAAGTCTTGGGATTCATTCCGTCAAATATAGCACAACAAAAAAAAAGTTTCAATGTTATCTATAATGGTCCCAACATAAGTACATTGATTTATTAATTTATTTATTATTTTTTTAGTCATACTATATATTGTGATAAATTTGTGTCGAATTATAATTACAAAACGTATAAATATACGAGACTGCATAGAATTATAAAAGAGTCTCACATATTATAAATATATCTCTCTAAAATGATTACCACTAATACAAGTAACAAACAATCAAAAAATTGACCTAAACATTCAGAAACAATATATCAATTGTTTTTTAAACTAATGGATCCTACTTTTGAGGGTGAACTAGTCTTTTTAACTTATTTATTATAAATTTAATTTATATAATTTTAGATCTTTTGATAGAAAAACTTTATTGTATTTAAAGACATTCTTTTAATGGCGGATCAAGTATAAAAAGGAAAAACGGAAATTTATTTTATTTTATTTTTTCATTTTTTCATTTTTTCTTTTTGTAGAATAGAAAATAATATTTATACTGACCCTACATATAAAGTTTCTTTCTTTTAGTAGCTACTTACGTTGTCTAGTTAATTTCTTAGATTCAAAAAATCATGGACTTGTATATGGAGAAATATTTTCGCTATACTCTTAAATGACTATTATCTTCTTCATGCATGCAAAGTATATTTTCATCACAAGCCTAGGTACATCTAACCTAATTAATTAATTTCCACCTGTGAACATATTTGATTTTAAACATTAAAACATTTGCCAAACATCATGCATTAATCAAAGTTATTCCCATATTCTCTGCACTATTTAGATACAATTTAAATGCACAAAATCCTCAAAACTTAACCTTCCATATTCCCTTTACCCTATATAAACTTACCATTCCTCAAACCTTCTTCTCACCTTCCCATATTCTCTGCACTATTTTGATACAATTTAAATGCACAAAATCCTCAAAATTTAACCTTCCATATTCCCTTTTCCCTATATAAACTTGACATTCCTCAAACCTTCTTCTCACATTCCCATATTCTCTAATCCCCTTCAAAATTTTAGCCATGGAACTTAATTTCAGTCTCTTTATCCTTTTTATTTCTCTTTACATTTCTCCCCTACCAGAAGCTAACGCACTCGGATTCAGCATTGATCTTATACACCGCGATTCCCCCCTATCTCCATTCTACAACCCATCAAATACCCATTTTGACAATCTTCACAATGCTTTTCTCCGTTCAATATCTCGTTCCTCAGGCACAATCCAAGCACCAGTAACCTCAACTCCGGGAGAATACCTCATGAACATTTCCATCGGAACTCCCCCCGTTACCGTTGTGGCCATTGCCGACACCGGCAGTGACATAACTTGGACACAATGTCAGCCTTGCGGGAATTGCTTCAAGCAAAATTTCCCCTTGTTCAGTCCCCAAAACTCTTCCACTTATAAAAACTTGCCATGCCTTTCTAATCTTTGCCAAGATTTCGAATCCACGAGTTGTAGCAACAATTATTGCAAGTACAGAGCGAGTTATGGTGACAACTCATATAGTAACGGTGATCTTGCCGTCGATACATTCACCTTTGGATCATCCTCCAAACAGCCGGTTTCATTCCCAGGCGTTGGTTTTGGGTGTGGACACGATGACGGTGGAACTTTTAATGAATTAACATCAGGCATAGTTGGACTAGGAGGCGGTCCGCTTTCAATTGTTAATCAACTAAGTGAAAAAATTGATGGGAAATTTTCGTATTGTTTGATACCGAGTAGTAAAGGTTCAAAAGTGTCTAGTACAATTAGTTTTGGGAGTAATGCTATTGTATCAGGCCCTGGGGTTGTTTCCACTCCTTTGGTTGATAAAGAGCCAGTTACTTACTACTACTTAACCTTGGATAGTGTTAGTGTTGGGGGCTCAAATTTGAAATTTAAGTCAAATCCTAATTCGGGTGGTGATTTGAAGGCTGCTGAGGAACAAGAGGGTAACATTATCATAGACTCAGGCACAACCATAACGTTTCTTCCTAGTGAATTCTACGGCGAATTTAAACAAGAAGTTGATAATGCAGTTTCTGCTACTACAATAGCTGATCCACAAGGAATTTTTAACCTTTGTTATAAATATGTGGAGGGATTTGAGCTTCTTTTGCCTACGATTACGTTTCATTTTAGAGGAGCGGACTTGAATTTGAAACCTTCGAGCACGTTTTTAGAGGTGGTAAATGGTGTTTACTGCCTAGTGATTAACCCATCGGATGAGTTGGCCATTTTTGGGAACTTGTCACAGATGGACTTTTTGATTGGATATGATCTGGTTAACAAGAGTGTTTCGTTCAGGCCAACTGATTGCACTAAGCAGTAGAGAGGGTAGTGTTTTTGATTGGATATGATCTGCCTAGTATATGCTAGCTGTAATTGGTTGAATGAATTTATGGTAATTTGTTAAATGAATGAAAGGGATCGATGAATGTTTATTTGATGCTTTTCTTGATATTTCAATGATATTAGGGTTTATGGTTCCATTATTAGGAATCATAATAATAGTATTTTCCCGCTAAAAATTACTTACTAACTTTTTTCCATTCAAATTTCCTTAAAAATCCATACACTAATCGGCTTGGGAAAAAAACGAATATACGTTAATTTCTAGTAGTTGTTTCTTATTGACATGTTACTAAAATATACGTTATAAAATTTATTTAATTAATTTTTTATACTAAAAAGGGTAAATATAAGACCATTATGAATTTGTTAAAGTAAATTTAATGGCATTTTTAATTAAGACCATTATAATATTTATTTAATTAATTATTTAATTTGTTCGTTTTAGCTAAAGGCCTAAAGATTAATATTCTCAATTCTATTTTTTTATTTTGGGAATTGTATTTTTAATTTTTTAAATTAGAAAATTAAACTTTTTTATTTTTTTTCCACTTTATAGATTGTCTTCTCAAATTTTTTCAATTAGGGGATTAAATTTTTAATTTTTTTATTATGTTTAATTAATATTGTCACACCAGAAAATTGATGACATGACAATGACATGTGACTAATATATACATATATGTGATATTGAGTTTCATTTAAACATTTATTTATTTAATTTTTTGTACCAAAAAGGGTAAATATAAGACCATTAATAATTTGTTAAAGTAAATTTAATGACAATTTTACCCTTTTTGGTATAAAAAAAATAATTATATTGATTATTGATGATTATTAAATAAAAATTAATGTTCAGAGTATTAATATATATTTAGGCCATAATTGTTTATACCAAAAATGATAAAATTATCATTATATTGATTATTGAAGATTATGAAATAATAAGATTTTAATTAATAGTATATTTATACCTTTTATTTTTTTATCATTGTCGCCAAAAAAATTTCTCTCCTTTTATTATTTTTATTTTTATTTTAATTGAGATTTATTAATTCTAAGAGTGAATTTGGAAAAAACTACATAAATGTCGACGGGGTTTGAAATTTTAATTTTAATTGGAGAAAATTAGAAGTAAAGATTTAAGATGTACTAACTCATTTGGATTTTTAGTTTTTAATAATCGAGATAACCCATTATGTGAGTCTAAGAAATTGATATGTAACCGAGATTCATAGAGTTCGAGGGTTTGCTTAAGCGAGGGAAAGGGGTTAAGCATCTCTCGACTTCAGTGAAGACACGGTAACCACTTTCCTAATGTTTTCTTTAAAATGAAATGCCTTGAGAAATGTGAAGTGTGTGTGTGTATGTCGTGCATATACGATTTGTAAAATCTAGAATATTGTCTCCTAGAGTCAAGTCAAGAAATGTACGTAACCTTAGGGGTCGACTCCTAAGATCAAGTCGTGGAATTTAGGGTGTCGTCTTCTATTATTGAGTGTAATATTCTGAATCTTTTAAGCAAAACAAAGCTAATTAAGGTTAAGAAATGTTAGCATTTCAAATGTATTGGTGACTAAGCTTGTGACTAACCATGATGGCTCACATGGTGACTCACAAGGGGGTAGGTGTTTGTCCATGTGTGCATGTTTGGTGCCACTTAACTCCAAGGCACTTGGTTGATTTGTATTGGTTGAGCAAGACTTGGAGGTTAAGTTTGGTAGGATATTTTGCAAGGCTTTGGTGGTCTATAAATTGAAACCCTCATCCTATTATTAATCCTCACCAATTCAGAAAGTTAGAGCAAGAGAAGAATGAGAATCATATGTGAGAATACTTGTTAGTTGAGAGAAAGAAAGAAAAAGTCAAGCTAAGTATGATCGAAGTTGTAAAGCTAGCATTCCAAGAGGTAAATAAGATCGTCGTTGAATATTTTATTTTCGTTCATAGATTCTTATGTTAGAATTCATGAATTTATGCATGTTTAGGTTTATGATTATGTATGTTAGTGTTAGTGAGTCATAAAATATGATAAACTAGTTAATTAATGCATTATGCAACTAGTTGTTATAACAATCGGGTATAGTATGTAACCTTGTAATTAGGTTTATAAATATTTATTTAATGTAATGAAATTTTATTGGAAATTATTTTGTGCAAATGATATGAATTGATAAATATATGTGGGTTATATATTTATGGGTTCTTTACATTACTATACAACAATTAGAAAGTAATTACAAGATTAGTGCATCTACAAAATAATTACAAAAAGAGTGCAACAATAATACTAAATTATTCCTCTATCTTCCTCCCCCATCTCCGCCGCAGAATATGTTTTGCCTACAACAATCCATGTCAACCCATTCTCTATCCTCTGCTTCCCTCTCCGTCGCTTCTATCTCCGCCACCATCGTCATTAGACTCCAATTGCCCACTGTCACCATCACAGCCCACTTCCGGATATTGCTACAATTCTCCGCCATCGCACCAGCAGTGAGAATCTCACCAGCCACCTTCACCAAGTGTTCAACGTCAACGCCTATTTCTCGCAATCAAGGAGCGGCGGAAGGATGATTCCAGTTCAGATGATGAAAGGTCATCTCCATAAATTATGGTTCAAGATTTTATTGGTTCGAAAAAACATACTACAAGATTTCCTGTTGGAGGGAGGAAATATTTGTAACACTTGGAAACTGTTTATAATTTTTTTTTATAATTAATTGGTATTCCAATAAAACTAAATTGCTTACATTTGTATGAAAGTTTAGCTACCAACTGCACTATGGAAAAAAAATGTACCGACGGCGACCATTGCAGAACCCAATATAACTGTTCATGGACGTTGCACATGTTGAAGAAAAAAAATTCGAGTAACACTTGAAAACTGTTCTTAAATTTTTTTATAATTAATTTGTAACCCAATAAAACTGAATTGGTTACCTTTGTATGAAGGTTTGGCTACCAACTGAACTATGAAAAAAATGTACCAATGGCGACCATTACAGAACCCAATAAAATAGTTCATGGTTGCATATGTTGAAGAAAACAAATTCATATAACACTTGGAAATTGTTCTTAAATTTTTTATAATTAATTGGTAACCCAGTAAAACTGAATTGGTTACCTTTGTACGAAGGTTTGGCTACCGACTGTACTATGAAAAAAAAAAATTCGACAGTACTATTTGGAACACTAATACCAGATAATGTTAATATGGTAATATGGGTGAGGTGGGTTGGACAATAAGTGTCAGACAATAAGTTGGAACTTATGATGGAGAGAGAGGAAGTGGAGGTGGTGAAGAGTGACAAAGAAGAGAGGGTTAAATGTTTTTTCAGTCATCGTACTATAGGCCAACTTATAGATGGATAACTGAACTTTTTTTTCTTACAGTCAACTCACTGTACTCAATTTTACTAACAAAAATTAAAAAAACCGTTAAGTCAAAGTTTGACTTAACGAAAATGGGACGTGGCAGCTGACTTGTCTTTAAAAAAAAGTATATGTGGCAGTTAGTATGCGACGTGGCAGTGATAATGTGGATTTGCAGGAAATTTTTTATGAAAAAAATGGAAAAAAATATAAAATATAATATAAATTATAAAAATTAGCCAAAAAAACAAGAAAATAAATAAATAAATAAATAAATAAAAATAATTATTTTTAATAAAAATTTAAAAAATAGTTTTTTTATTAAATAAAATTTAAAACGCATTTTTTTAATAAAAATAATTGTTTTTTAATTTTTATTAAAAAACAATTAAAACGTAGAATTTTTTAATAAAATAATTATTTTTAATAAAAAAATGCAATTTTTTTTAATAAAAAAAGGTAGTTTTTTTAATAAAAATAATTAAAAGTCAATTTTTCTTTAATTAAAAAAATGCAATTTTTTAATAAATTTTTTTCTTATTTTTATTAAAAAAAATAAAATGCTAAATTTTTTAATAAAAATAATTGTTAAAAATGCACTTTTTTTAATAATTTTTTTTCTTTTTTTCATTAAAAAATAAAAAAATGCTGAATTTTTAAATAAAATTAATTGTTAAAAATGCAACTTTTTTAAATAAAAATGCATTTTTTAATTAATTTTTGTTCTTTTTTATTAAAAAAAATCAAAACGCTGAATTTTTTAATAAAAATAATTGTTAAAAATGCAGTTTTTTTATAATAAAAAAAATTGACAGATGAATTTTATTATAAAAAAAATAAATAATTTTTTTAAGTCAAGGTTGACTTAAAATACCTTTTTTTAATAATAAAAAAAAACTCTTTAAACTATTAACATATTTAAAAATACAATTTTTTTAATTTCTAAAACAATTTTTTTTAAATTAAAAAAAATGTAACTGTTAAATTTTTAACAGTTTTAAAATTAATTAATAGTTAAATTAACTGTTATATTAAAAAAGTAAAAATTAACTGTTAAATTAACAGTTTTAAAAAATTAACTGTTAAATTTATAACAGTTAATAAAAAAGAAAAAAAATCATTTAAAAAATTGCATTTGTTTTTATTAAAAAAAACTGACTTTTATTTATTTTTATTAAAAAACTACATTTTTATTTTATTAAAAAAACTACATTTTTTTATTACAAAAACTGCATTTTTTATTTTTATTAAAAATAATTATTTTTATTAAAAAAATCTATGTTTTAATTTTTTTTATAAAAATAAAAAATAATTATTTAAAAAACTGCTTTTTAAAATTTTTATTAAAAATAATTATTTTTATTTATTTATTTATTTTCTTGTTTTTTTGGCTAATTTTTATAATTTATATTATACTTTAAAATATTTTTTTCCATTTTTTCATAAAAAAATTCCTCCAAATACACATTATCCACTACTAGAAATTTAACCTATAGCGACGAGCTATAGCGACGGTCGGGACGGAACCGTCGGTATAGGGTGTCTATAGAAACGGTCACGGATTGGCCGTCGGTATAGAGAGAAAACAGAGCTCTGTTACGAGGGTCGCCGCTTGACCAACACCATAGACATAAAAAAGATATCAGTATACTAAATCTCGATCCCTCTCAAGTCTCTAAATCTCAGCCATCCCTAAATCTCTCGTACCCAACCGTAAATGTCATATGACAAAATCATTTTACCCAACCCCTAAATGGCCAGCAACGATTCAGAGCAAAGAGAAGAGGAAGAAATTGTTACCGACAAAGATGAAGATTCCAGAGCACAAGTCGCTTTGATAGTAAGGCCAGAAGCACAAGTCGATCTAATCGATTTGTTAGAGCAAAATTTAGGGTTTTTTTTTTTTTGTTTAATTATTTCAATTTTTTGTGCAGTAAATCAAACCATTTGCAGAATAGATTTGTTAAAGATAGAAATCGGTGGAAGGAGAGAGGTTGGTACTGTGAAGAAATGCTCTTTCGAAGAATAGAGGCCAGCCATTTGCATAATCCTTTACCTCTTCCTCCTCTCAACGATATCACTTTCATCATCACCGAATCCACAGGTGGTATCGACCGCGAAATCGCCAGGTTTTCAATTTATTTCCGTTGAAAATTTCACTAATTGACTGAATAAACAATAATAATTTCTGTATTGTTGACTGTAATATACTGTTTGTGTTTTAATTTTTATTATACAACTGAAAATAAGAACCCCCAATTTCTCTCTTGGTTATGATAAAAGGGAAAATCCCCAATTGGTGATGGTGAGGTTCGTACATGGTTCTAGGAGTATTAATTGTTTTGAGTTGAAGAAAATTTGTGAACAAGTTGGTTGTATGGTTGGAACACTTGTCTGGAAGCTCAACAAGTATAAGCTCCTTCAGCTGTCAATATAGACTTTCCATGTACTTGTATATTAATTCGTTATCTGTAGTGTAAATATCAAATAATGTTCTGCTCTGGTAGCTCTTGTCTTCACCATTGAAAATTGTATATAAATTTATTGTTGATGCGTATATCTCATGCTATTCTCCATTCTGAAAGTTGTTATGCTGAAGTCATATTCAAAGGCGTGATCAAATCCTAGCCTCAAGATTTTACCAAACGACAATTCATTCACCGAGTCAACTATAATTGAATTTGAATAGAATTGAGTAAACTTAGAATTTCTCTTCAAACAGAGTCAGGAATCCATGGGAGAAGAAAGCAAAGCAATGTTTGAATCTGGGAAAGACAAGAAGCACATGTGGCAGCTTTTATATGAGGCTGCAGCTCGGGTTAAAACGCATCATCTTGAAGCTGGGTGAACAGCGGAGAAGAAAGGAGGAGCTGCCAGCTTTTCCCTTAAGTTTTGTAGCGGACAACTTGATCAACAAAAATGATAGCTAACTTAACAGTGGATTTAGTGCATTCCTTGTACAGGTACTTAATAATTTCTTCTGCCATGTATACCTCCATTGGCTGTTTTGTTCTTGTAGAGTTTCAATTACCATTTAACTGTTATGTTATTTTGTTTATAGATATTCACACCATTAATAGGTTATTAAATGTAATTTGTTGTGCACAGTAAAACCTTAAGAGAAAAAGAAACAGATATATGTAGTAATATGATCTGCAACAATAATATGCAACAAGGAAACAGATATACATGTAAGTTTAGCTTAGGATTTAGTGCATTCCTTACCAATAATAACTTTTTTTTCTAAGTTTAAAGTAATTGATTTTTTTTCTACCTTACCAATATAATTTATTTGATTTTTAATCCTAAGATTATATTCAATTTTTTATGTTGATTATCACGTGTTTACATTTTGACCTTTTCTTTTTCCATTATAAATTTGATATTACTCCCTCTTTTCCAAAACTAGATATACTTCTAAATCAACGACTTTTAAGGATTGTACCTGTAGTATTAGCTAAAGAATATAGTAGTGGTGGTGTAATGCTAAAATTATAATAATAAAATAATGTCAAATTAAGAGACATCATGTCACTTTATAGTTCTAAATTGTATTTTTTTCCTACAGCTAACTAAAATTGAAAATATATATCTTATTTTGAAACAAAAGGAGTAGCATGAAAACTGTGTTTTTTAACCGTGAACTCTAATTTTGATATGATTTTTTTTGTGTATCTTAGGAATTAAAGCACCAACTTCGCTGTCTTTTCTGAATTATGTGCTCTTGGCGGTAGTCTTTGGAGGCATTATGATATACAGGAGGGAAGCATTTAAGGTTAGTTGTCATACACTCTAGCTAACCTTTTTCCTTTTAATTGATTAATGGTTGCTTCTCTGATTGTGAAACCAACAATTTTGTTTTACTTATAAAATTGAAAACTTTGTTGAGCTAGCTAGAGTTGTTTTGAAAAAGTCTTACCCTCTTGTACTGAATTTGAGCAAGAATATATTTGAGATTATTCTTTTAGGTATGCTTTAAAGTTGTTGACCAAGACCAATATTTCTGCCACAACTCCTCAGATGGTGATTTGGGGGAAAAAATCTGGAGAAGGATAAGTATCTTAAACACAATTACGTGATGGAAAACTCGGTTGTTATTATGTTATGTTTCTCCTTTATCCTTGTTTTAACCATCAAAATGCAACCTGTGTTTGTTTATGCCTCTGTCTCTTGCCTTGAACATGGCGCATATGTGACTGTTTATGTCTTTGCAGTCGTTATGTGTTCAAGAATGCATCATATAAAACAAGAGGGTCAATTGACTTTTAGGAATAAGCCTATCTTCTGCCCTTGCATTTTTTGTGGTCTTTTGTGTGCGCGACCAATGAGTTATAGAGACAATTTCTTTTTTTTATTCAAAATTAAAATGAATTGTAAAGAGAAAGCTATTGACAATAATGTTTATTGGCAGTTTCAAACAATTTAGGCAACTTTTTTGTTGGAAGTGTTGCTTCATTTAGCATAAGAATGGCTGGGAAGGAATGCGCATAGTATTACCCTTCGTGATATTTAGCTTCCATTTTCCAACAAGATCATTAGGCAATTCTAATGAAAAAGCTATAATGTGTATCTTAGAGCAGGAGTGCAACACCAATTTCTAGGTATATCTATTTCCTTGTTGCATATATCTATAAACAAAACTTACATGTATACAATAATTCACACCATTAATTCCTTGTTGTAGATAAGAGAAAAAGATAAGAAGGCGTTGGAGGATCAGGATCCAGCAATCTCACAAGCAATGCTTCGTCAACAGATATATGTAGTAATATGATATGTAGTCTGCTCTGCAATAATAGAATCTTGGTCATTCTCATTGTTATTGTAACTTAATGTTTGATACAGTGGTTAGCCTTCTCTGAAGAAGATTGTAATTATTGTAATTGTAATGTGAATGATTTTAAATCATGTATACAATAATTTTTATGTTTTATTTTATATTGTATTTGTATTTATTGGATAAATGTACACAATTATTTTTTTAAAATATGAAAAGGCTATAGCGACGGTCATTGACCGTAGTTATAGTGTTCTATATAAAACATCCCTATAACGACGGTCACTGAGCGTCGCTATAGCTCTCAGCGACCGTTAATAAAGAGCAAATACACGATTTTTCCATGACTTATAGCTAGGGTCGGCGACCGTCGCTATAGGCCTAAAGACCGTCGCTATAGGCTTTACCGACGGTCTTTGGCCTATAGCGACGGTCGGCGACCGTCGCTATAGGTTGATTTTCTAGTAGTGATCACTGCCACGTCGCATACTAACTGCCACATATACTTTTTTTTAAAAGACAAGTCAGCTGCCACGTCACTTTTTCGTTAAGTCAAACTTTGACTTAACGATTTTTTTAATTTTTGTTAGTAAAATTGAGTACAATGAGTTGACTGTAAAAAAAAAAGTTCAGTTATCCATCTATAAGTTGACATATAGTACGATGACTGAAAAATGTACCGATGGCGACCATTACAGAACCCAATAAAACTATTCATGGTTGCACATGTTGAAGAAAACAAATCCATGTAACACTTGGAAATTGTTCTTAAATTTTTTATAATTAATTGGTAACCCTATAAAACTGAATTGGTTACCTTTGTATGAAAGTTTGGCTACCAACTATATTATGAAAAAAATGTTCCGACAGTACTATTTGGAACACTAATACCAGATAATGTTAATATGGTAATATGGGTGAGGTGGGTTGGACAATAGGTGGCAGACAATAAGTTAGAACTTATGATGGAGAGAGATGGAGTGGAGGTGGTGGAGGGTGACAAAGAAGAGATGAGGTGAAGAGAGGAGGGGGCGAGACAACGGTGGTGGCAGTGGAAGAGGGAGAAAATGGATGTGGTCAGATCTGAGAGTAGGGGTAAGTTGGGACTTGTGATGGATAGAGAGGGAGTGGAGGTGGTGGAGGGTGAGGAAGAACAAGGGAGAGGAGGGGAGGAGGGGAGGAAGGAGGCGAGATGACGGTGGAAGAGGGAGGAAATGGAGGTGGTCAGATCTGAGAATTTGGGAGGAATTAAGGTGGAGAGTTCCATCGTGGGATCAGTGGGGAGAAGAATGAAGGAGTTCACTTGATTGCGATTTTCCATAATGCACTAATTTTATAAATAAAATATTAAAAATGTATTAATTCTGTAAATAGTTTCTTGATGCATTTTTGTTATAAATTTTTCTAAAAATGTACTAGAAAATGTAATTGTTCCTATATTTATTAGCACATAAGAAATTAAACAAGTTTACAAGCCCAAGTGCTATGCCAATTTAAAGAGTATAAGAGAGGAATTAAGAAGCTTTGTGCATGTTAGTTGAGGCCCAAACTAAGATGCATTTTAAGATATTGTAAGCCCAATGAGAAGCCTAAAAGCATAGCCCGAGGAGATCCATTCAACAAACTAATATTAAGATAAAAGTAATTACTAGCTTTTACAATATGTCTAACTTGTCAATCCCAGGTTCTCAAACCTTTAAAAACTTCATTACACGATAATAAGATATTATTACAAAACATCTAACTATTACAGATATCATACTTCAATTATTCATTCTACTTTCCATTTCATTTGCCCTTGCCAAACCCTTATATACTATCAAGTTTCGCTGAAAACATTTAATTCCAAGCAAGGGTGATAATTTAATTGCCAACAAGTATTAACAATTATTTTAAGATCCTAACTTTTTATGAATAAGATTTAATTTTTTTAATATTATTCTAAATAGTAAGGTGTTGATTTATTTAATGTTATAGTTATGACTGATATGTGCAAATAATACAAAGTAAACAGTCTATCGCGAAATATTCATTTTGTCAGAGAATATTCTTTTTGTTGGGGAATATTCGTACGACGGCGCCGAAATAATCAATCATTGGTGGGCCCCACAATAAAATAACTATTAGATATAGAAAGTGACAATAATAACCTTTTTTAAAAATTGTCGACAAATTTTTTACTGATAACTATTGAAATAACCGGTACTAAAAGAACAGTAACATGCGACACTTCACAGTAGTACGTGGTATTTCACAGTAACACACGATATTGCACAGTATCTCTGGTTATTGATTCAATAATTGCTACAGCAGAAGCTACTCAGTATTTCATTCAATAATTATTATAGTAACAACCACTTAGTATTTTATATCATTGATTCCATAATTGCTATAGAAGTAGTCACACAGTGTTTCATATTATTAATTCAATAATTGCAACAATAGTTACTATATAGTATCTCATATTGTTGATTCAATAATTGCTACAGTACATCTACATAGTATTTTATATTATTAAATCAATAATTGATACGATATTGTAACTCATATTATTTGAAATGAATCTATTAAACCAGTTAGCATTATTGACAATATCTAAAAATCTTGTCGAGAAAAGGGGTTATTTAAATGCACGCCATTTATACGAAATGCTCCCTCTTTTCTAGGAACGATCTGATTGTCAATATTCTAACTCTGTAATATTAATTGTGAATAATTATTGAAGAATAAAAGTTGTTGATTAATGATAATTATAATAAGTAATGTGTGGAAGATATTTCTCCAATTTAAGTTATAAATAGAGGGGTTTAACATGATGCGTTTGTTGTAAGTTTGACTTATTATTCCATTGACCCACCATTTACCAATTTATCAAAACTCATTGCGACAAATTATGAATGTAGTGAAGAAAATTTTGTGAAGGAATTCATTCCTTCACATGAGGAGTTTTCTAGCAAAGGAATTGTGAAGGAAATAAATGTAGTTACAATATAGTTATTAGTGAAAGAAATATCATTCATAATTTAAATTTTTTTTCTTTCGCTAAATTGAGATGGTAGAAAGATATTTTGGCGCCAATTTATGATTAAAATTTAAGAGGAAAAGAACTATTAAAGAAGAAATTATTGCTCACTATATTTTATTGTTCAGAGATTTTTCATGAGATATAAAATTGGTCATTATTTTGTTCTAAATAAATTTTTTTAAATTAATTTTGGTGAATATAAATACATTTAATTTTTTACAATAACAAATTTATTTTTAATAATACTTGTTAAGTAACTTACAATTTCGACTATTTCTTTAATCAAAGTAAATAAATTTACAATAATTTAAACTTTAAAATTTCATACATTGACCTGAAAAAATGGGGAAAAAATAAGGCTCTTTTGTGGAATAGATCATAAATGCTAAAAAATTACTCATCTGTGGTGAATATAAATTGTAATATAAATACATTTAATTTTTTTATAGTAACAAGTTTATTTTTAATAATAATTTATATGTAACATACAATATCGACTATTTCTTTAAGAGAATTAAATAAATTTACAATAATTTAAACTTTAAAATTTCATACATTGGCCATGAAATATTTTTTTAAAAAAGATAAGGCTCTTCTGTGGAATAGACCACAAATGCTAAAAAATTACTCATCTATTCTACAAAAAGAGATAAGTTTGAAATTATTCTTAGTTAATTTATGGTATCCAACAACTCAAATTATAATGTAATTAGTTTTTTAAATGAGAATTTTATTCTTAATAATATTTTTTAAATGATTTATATTATTAAATGTTTTATTAATCAAATATTAAGTTACAATAATTCAAATTTTAAAATATTGTAAATTGACAATAATAAAATTATAATAATTAGGGCTCTTTTGTGGAACAGATCAAAAATGCGTAAATTATTACTTTTTTGTTCCACAAAAGAGTTATATATATTTCAGTTTGTTATTAATTAATTTATGACATCCTAAGATTTAAATTTAAATCTATTTAAAATTTTGAAAAATAGTTTTATTTACAATATTTTTTTAAAGAGTTTACAATATTAATTGTTTTATAAGTTAAAATCAAACTCTTTTTTGAAATAGAGTCCCTAATTTAATTAGAAGTTATGTACTTGCTCTTTGCAGTCTACCATAACCCAAAGCCAAAACCTAAATTGCTTCTCACTCTTTGTCTGCCCAAACCCCAAATTGCACCTTTGTCTTCGGCCTATCTGTGTCTCCCTTCCTTTCGATGTCCTCCATGTTCTAACCCTAATTTTTATTTCTTTTGAATTTCCCAATCCAATAAGATATTCAAAAGTTGTGACAACCGTGATGGAGGAGATTCAAGTTCAGGGAAGTAAGTCCTTGTTGCGGTTAATTTGTTTCGTTTTCACTGAATAAAGCGGTAGATTTGGCTTGGGTTAAAGCCGAACGGAGAGCTAAAGAAGTTATTCTAGCCAGGGAGAGAGCTAAGGACGCGTTGGAGCAATTTTTTGCCCTGACCTCCAAGATTGATGAATTGATTGACACATCCAAAATTGAACCTTTGGCAGAAAAATTAACTCAAACTTGCCAAATTTGGGATGCAGAAGGAAAAAAAGGATGATGATGATCTATTGCATAATGGTCTGCATTCTTTGTGAGTTAATATACTCTTTATTTTTTATGTTATATGGAATGGCTTGAACTTTAAGAATTTATGTAGATTATATGGTCAGAATTTTCAGTTCTAGTATTGACCAGTTAATTTGTATTTGTAGTATTGACCAATTGATTTGTATTTGTGATACTATAACTCGATTTGTAATTTATGAGTTTAGTTTCAATTTTAACACAAATCAGCAACACAATTGACATCAGAATCACAATGAATGTGATTGGTACAGTCGTCCTGGTCGTTGGCCAAGGAGAATGACAACACTTTCTAAAACTCGTCTTTTAATCTCTATAATCATCCTCTCTAATAAGCAGGCATCATATTTTTCATCTTTAGTCAAATCTAACACCTTTTGTACAACTTCAATTGCCTCAAACGAAAGCATCAAATAGTTTTCAAAATAATAAAACAATTGTCCCAAATGCATAAGCATGAACTTTCCTGAATAAAATATATAAGATGTGCACATATCAGAAGGAAAATCGAAAGTCTGAGTAGAAATGAATTTGCTTGACTTGGCAGCAACTAATACATTGTAGTTTATTCTATACATTTTAAACTGAAGTGGATATGTTTGGGTTTTAGTATTATTGGATGCCAATAATTGTAGAATGTATATGCTGTAAATATTCTAGATGATATAAAATAGTGAAAATTAGTGATGAAGTACAACATACTTGTTACAAAACCAACTTGGAACATATTTTAAATATCTGATAGTTAATGTGTAAACTAGGGATGATAGTTTTAGGTACGCGAAGCGACAAAACCTAACATCAACCACTTCGTAAAACCATATATGGTTTGGGATGGGTAGGTGGGATTTACATTTAAGTCACCCGTTACAACTTACATGCTACTCGTTTACTATGTACAATTTTATAATTTATAATTTGTCATATAATGTGCACATATACATTGTTAAATTCAAACTTGTGAACTCTTAATAGTTAATAGAGAAGCTCTAAATAAATTACAAATTATTTAAATGTATATTTATATAGAATATCATACTGTATTATATTTTATGATGCATTATACTATAAATGGGTACATAATGCCTCGGTTTAATGGATTAGAGGGACAGGAATGTGTAGCAAAATAAATTGTAGCTAGGTTTAGATAGGGCACAATTAAAGACGAATATTTAAAATCAGAGTAAAGTGAATGAATAATTTCAAAAGCAATGAAGGAGGTTATATAAGTTTCTCTAGATCTTCTCAGTTAATTTTTCGTTGTTTATGAATAGATATGTTTCCAATGCTCTTTCTTTTTTATGCTCATATATGAATGGGTTACAGTATAATAGTATTTTCTTTCATAACTATGGTAGATTTTGAAATCCAATTAATTTGCTGCAGCTAATTTATATATATATATTATATATATATATATCATGTAGAGTAGTAGTATAAGAATTTTTTATATGAAAAGCATATGAGATATGTATGAAAGTTGAAAGTTGATCTTTAATTGATGATATGTTAGTAATATAAATCTCTATGCCTGTTATGTGAGAAGTAACATGCGTAGTAAATATTAATGGATTATGAATGCATGTGCTGAGTATGCTATATATGATATGTGTTGCATGAAAACTGTTAGAATTGCTGGGCTGTCGAGCTCACCCTTGCAAATAACCACTTTTGTAGGTTAAGGACTCACGGTAAAGTTACGTGCTACTTGATTGATAAAGCTCAATCACATCAAAGGAGATTGATTTGTTTAATTAAATATATGCCCTTGAACCATGTTTAGGTTCTAGTAGATATACTTTATAGTAGTTTACGATGTGAACATGTTAGCTTATAAAGTTGTACTAGGCGGTACATAGAGGAATTCGAATCGAGATGTAAAAGTTATACAGTAATTCAAATAGACTGAATCATAATATAATTTGATTCAAGGTTATGTAATTGATTTAAGTTAAGATATCAATAAGAGAATTATTTTCAAAGGAGTTTGAAAAAGTTTAAATTATTTCGCATATTTATATAACATCGAATGTGATGTAATACATGTATAGTAAATGACCAAGTTGTGAAACTTATAAAGTTTGGGGTCATTACATAAATCCTAGAAATGGAAAGAATTTATATTCTAAATTGTAATAAGAAAAGTTATATTCATTAAGTTATGAATAAAATATATAAATAGTTTGACGATAGTAGTATCGTGGTGGACCGGATCCGAGGTTCGAAGGAACCTGGATTTAGGGGTGTCACATGTTGGTATCAAAGCTGTAGGTTATAAACTTAGGTAAGTGTACCTAAGGCTATAACCTAAGAGAGAGATAAAGATAAAGATAAATATATATAAGTGAAGATTCAAAAAAGAATCTTGAAGTATCTAGAGAATGAGAATTCAGGAGTTCTTAACTCCGGTAATAAAAATTTTAAGATGGTGTCTATATGACAAAGATAATAAGAATGAACTCGAGTGGAGTTTAGTTGATAATGGGAGAGAACCCTAAGGTAAATTGATGATCACGACGTGATCGGATTTAAGCAATGAAGTGATAAATAGTCTATAACGACTAAGTGTGTATATCTTGATGCTATATGTGAATGTACTGTGAAATGGTACGATGTGAGCTCATGAGGAGTTGTATGTGATGAGATACGAAGAATTCGTACCGAACAAAGAGCAAGTTAAGTGTAAGATAGAGAAAAGTGGGATTTCAGTTGAGGACTCATGTGAGAGCTGAGTTGTAGAACCTTTGTGTGGGCGGAGGCTTTGTGCTCATGCTCGGTTCCTCATAATGATAATCAATGGAATGTCGATGTCGCGCTATCGATGTGCTTATGGTGAGAAGGTGATTCTTTTCTCATATCATATTTAATAGATAGAGACTATTAAGAGTAAGATAGAGAATATTAAGATTAGGCGCGAGTTCTTAAAACTCATGCACATGGTACGTTCGTGACTCATAATTTATAGGAAATGTATTTGAACTCCTCAGCGAATGGACGCCTATGGTCTGACTAGGATAAGTTCTTAAACTCATATAATTGTGGCAAGTTCCTGAATTTCCAAAGTGTGGTAAGTTTGATGAACTGTATCGGGATATATATGTTATGAAGTTAGAAATTTTGGTATAGTAAAGATTAAAGTGATGGAGAAATTGGATTTTCCTAAATCCTCTAGCTACGCTAGATTTTTTCAATATTTATTAACTTCGTGCTAGTGTTTGCACTTCTGTTTTCTTGAGAAAAACATTGGGTTAAGTGACTGAACCAATAAGTTTTAAAATCAACACCGTTATTCATATGTCTAAGCTACTTGTTTCGGCTAAGACAAAAATAATTTGAAAATCTTTCAAAATGTAATTTTGACCACGTGCATCACTTGATATGGTGTATGATGGTAAACGATGGAGTCATCAATGCAGTCGAACCTGGTGTTGGTTGTGATCGAAAGATCGTCAGCCCACTATGGTATGATGTATATGATAAAGTCACCTAATGGCGGAATCCTCAACGTACTACTAATCTGGTACGGTATCATGACGTCATAAAATGATTTTTGGTTTTCTTTCGAATTATGAAGAGTTGACTAAATTATTTTGATTGATGTCCGAACTATTGATAACAGTCTAGGTTATTTAACTCGGCTAGAAGATTGTTTGAAAATGATTATAGAATTCAAGCGTTCTTGTGTATTTGTGCCAAACCTGATTCTCTGGTGCGGATTCAGTCGTTGAAAAGCTGAGGTGAACAACCCTATAAGGGGAAATGTTTTTGGGGACAATGGTTCTGAGCGTACCGCATGTAGTCGTTACAAAATACTACGTTACGGCCCAATGTAGTGGTACAATAGGTTGGCCACCTAGTGTACGTGTGAGGGTGTTTTCAGTCTTTGTGATTGATGAACACTCTTGTTGATGGTGTGGATAATTGTGTTGAAGCACTAGTTCACATTCTTGTGACCCCTCAGCATAAATTTGGAATCTGAGTTATTCATACTACTTCCCGATTATTGAAAAATTGTGGAAGATTTTTATTCTTCTGTGCGATGAATGTAGTGAGTAGAGTGTTCCGTAGAAAGGAGAAGGTGGTAGAATGCAAGCGAGCAAGTTATAATAAAACTTCCGAAAAGAGAATGAATAAAATTATTCAAAAGAATATGTAATATTCGAAATAGCACCGAGTAGAGAAGGTTTCGGTGATTCCGAGGGATGAAATCCTTATAAAGGGGAGAGGATGTAAGAACCCGGATTTTTCAGAAATTATTAATAAAAATTTAATGAATAAAATTCTTGAGTGTGGAATTGGGTTTGAATAACAACATTTATGGTTACGAGGTATGTAAGAATGTGTTACATAGGGTAATATGAACTATGTAATATGTGATATTTGTGATTAATAAATATATTATTATATATTGTTATTT
Source organism: Panax japonicus (assembly GCA_020205505.1). Taxonomy (NCBI): domain Eukaryota; kingdom Viridiplantae; phylum Streptophyta; class Magnoliopsida; order Apiales; family Araliaceae; genus Panax; species Panax japonicus. Next base: position 199,529 of record JAINUV010000236.1, read on the forward strand.
ATCGCAGAGATAATCAGTGAAGATAAAAGAAGTGGATAAAATTTCCTATCGATATTAAATAGTTTATAGGATTATTTATCATAGTAAGTGGGTGACATTTAATGTATAATCGTCATTTTCTTGTGTATGTGTACTAATCACTGATATGATTATAATATTGGTTAATTGATAGTTGAGAGTTATATTATGAAATAATATAATGTGTATGTTAAACCTTAAATAACTATGATAATAGATGCAAGTTTTATTTTACTTAAGTAAAGGAGTGAATTAATATGTGTGTTGAATATGTGATACTTATATAAATTACTCGGATGGTAATATGTGAGAAAGTCCTAATGTACGAATAATGTTAAAAGTATATACGTTATTAAAGGGAGACATAAATCATTATATCTTTAAATAGATATTTAATATTTGAAGAAATTGTTTGGGAACAATTTATAGAGGGAGATAGAAATAATAATTTTATATTTCTAATAAAGGATATTAAAATAATTTCTAATATTGAGTTATTTTAATAAAAGGAGAAAATGTTATTTTTGAATAATAATATTACCTTATATATTTTTGTATGAGGTATGACTAATAATATAGTAAATATATTAAAACGTATTTGCTATATTTAAATAATTGATGGAAACAATTTATTATAATAGAAAAATAAACGTATTATCTATTTTTTATATATAATATATGTACACGTGTCGTACATATAGTTAATTGATATTATATTAAGAATATATCTTGAGGATAATAAGTAAATTAATTTCTAATTGTAAATGTCTTTATTCAGAAAAAACATAATATTTATGTTATGACAACATACATAATTTCTAATGTATTTCAAGGGAGTTAATTAATGAAAGAAAACTAAGTTATTTTAATATATTAAATAACTTAAGTTATTATCGTCGATGTTATCATTCAAATAATTAATAGAGTATATATTATTATAAGCATAAAGGTTAGGCTTATAATTGATTTAGATAGTTTAGCATTTAAATGCTTGAGTCACATAAATATTATATTGAAAGAATAATAAGTGTGGAGAATGAGAGAAGCTTAAGATCGAGCTTGTGGAATATGCCTTGTGTGGCACAGTGATGGGATATATTAATGATGATATTAATTAACGAATGATTTATTAAGTGAACAATTATTCTATATTAATCGTTAATTGTTGTTAATTATTATCATAGAATATTAATTAATAATTGATTTATGAGGAATGGATTAATTAATATTAGTGTTAATTAATCAATAAGATGAATAATTTTTATTTGACATAAACCAAATAAGTGAGTTATTAATATAATAAGATTATAAATTGGTGTGTATTTAAAATATAGATTATACTTTTATATGTGGGTAGGTACATATATGTTTGTGTATATGTGTCTCTAACTTAACATATGTAGCAATATTAAGATATTAGAGATAAACTTGCTAGTCCAAAGGGGAATAAACCCAAGTGTGCAAGTCACATTTTACAAATGCTGAGTTATAAGCTTTGTCTCAAAATGAGAGTCTCATTTCTCTCATATACGTGACTAGGCCATTGGCCTATCCTACTCTTCTATTGCTTAAGCTCGGTAAAGGCTAGATAGCTGCTAATGATGGACGAAGGTGGAGTTGGTAATCAACTCTTCTCAATCCACTAGACTCTTCTTATTCCTCTTGGTTTGAATTATTGGGCAAAGCTATTGCTTGATTATTGATTGCTCTATAAATAAAGACTCCCCTTCTTCTTTTTTCGTTTGTTAAAAGTCTGAGCATTTGCTAGAGAAAGTAAGTTGAATTGAGGAGCAATTGGAGGATTGGAGAGTGATAGTTAACAATTTCAAGCATTAAGAAGGTAACATTTCTGTCATTCATGTTCTTGATTCCTATGTTTTACAATTCCTTAGAAATGATAAGAAAAAGTCACTTTTGAGTCACAAATTTGATGGCTAAGTATTGTTATAATCCATGAATTATTGTTAGATATTGTTAATATAGTCAAATGCGAAAACAACGAGAGTTAAACGGATCAATTTGGTTGAGAAACGAATTCGTAGTGAGTGAATTCGCTAAATTTGTCAAAATGTGAAAATTTAGTATGAATATGAGTTTTGATTAATCTTTGTGTTAATATGTTTGAAGTTTTATAATTATTATGTAGATGAGTATCTAAGAGTTTAACGAGTCCAACGAATCGAAAACCAACTGATTCGGACTTAAAATGAGAAAGATATGTCAAAAACTGTCATCTGTGTGAAGCCTCACGCGGGAGCGCAGCTGGGCGCTGGCGCGATGGCATGGGGGTGAAAATGGGCACGGCCGCACCAAATGTGTGTCAAGTCTGACTACTCTAACATGTTTTGGTAAAACGGCCATAACGTTTTCATACAAACTCCGATTGAGGCAATTCAAGATGATCCGGAACGAGGACGAATAGGCCTAAAACTTTTGTTCTTTAAGTTTTTCAATTGGAGGTAATTGAAGGGTCAAAATAGTCATCTTTGTGACTGTTACGTAATCAAAAACCATTGAAGGGCGTCGAGCGAGCACATACACAAGTATAGTGCTCCCGACGATGGAATATGTTATTCTAAGTGATAAAACATAACTATTCATGATAATAAATATGTAATATAACTAGGATTACTTTAACCATAATGGAATACTTTAACATGATTTTCTAAAAGAAACCTTAAAGTTTTTGAGAAACGGGAGTTGATGAATTTGGTGTCCTTTGAGTTTTGACCTTGGACCCTATATACGCATATCAACATGCATGAAATGTAGTTGTTAAGTTACCTTGCACATACTATATCGATATAGCTTGGGTTAAAATGTTTTGAAAGAAAACTCTAAAGTTTTGAGAACTAATAGCTTCAAACATTTTGTAAATGGTATTATGACTTTGATAGCATGTATACAAGGTTTAATTATGCATGATGTAAGAATCAAAGTTTTTCACATGTATTATATTGCATTGATTTGGTTTAAAACAATTTCAAAGGCAAACTCGGATATTTTGCAAACTAAGTTGTATATACATGGAGTGGTTGTATTTTAACCTTATAAGCTGGTGTAGAGACATGTACAAACAAATAAGACATGTGAGTTGAAGTTGCCTTGCATTTAGACTATGTGAACTCATCTTGCATTCTTACAAGAATCTTACTAGTTGGATTGATGATTTTCCAAAGGAAGTTTTGCAAAAACAAAGCATTACGCTCATTATGTCTTTAAGTTCTAATCTTGAGTATATTCACGTATGATTATGCAAGTGTTATCCGAATTGTGATCGGATTTGCAAGTCTGTCCTAACTTCTATATAGCAGTCTTGGTTTGCACCAGGAGTAGCGCGGCCTCACCATTCCTCAGTACAAACCAAGCGCGGCCGCGCCAGCTTGCAGTAAGATCTGTTTTCTGTATATGGTTTGAAGGTGTTTGCATGCTTGTATTGTTACTCTAACATGTATTATATGACCAATACAAATCTAATGTGTTTAAGAAGCATGCTAGGTGATAGGATTTAATGTTTAAAGAGGTGATTATAGACTTTCAAATGATAAGTCCAAAGGTATCTATAAAATAAAGTAATGATTAAAGACTATGTTATTTGACTTCATGGTAACTTATAATCTGATTTGTGCCATGAGTATGTAGGATATAGGATGATGTATGTATAAAGTTACAACTAAGTTAGACTTATGTGTACGTTTGAACTTACTTATATGAGTTTTAATGTGTCAAACACATACGAGTCAAAGGTGTGATAGATGTAAATGTTGATAACAAGAACGAGTGGTTAAAGTATATCTATACATACCTAGCTATTGTAAGAGTATGATGAGAAAG
>JAINUV010000760.1:0-39206 GCA_020205505.1 Panax japonicus
TGCACCCAGTTCATATAGGCTGAGATGTGTGCCCAATGGAGAGCTGAGAGCTGTGTGAAAAGATAAAAGACTGCCGCCACAACAGATCCTCAGGTGTACCCAATGGCGAAAAAGCTAAAGGAACATACAAGGACGACAATATTTCACAGTTTGCAGCATATCACTGTCAGGGTACGTATTACAAGTTTTAATATGTTTACAATCATGAATTATAGAATATATATCACATTTGTACTTATAATATTGGAATATTTTTTGTATATGAGTCTCAATCTCAAGGTCAGCCTATCCATTGGCTGGATGTGTACGTGGCCACCCGTGATGGTCTGTCTGATGCTATCCAGATAGCGGTAATAAGTTTTTAACAACTTTATCTGTTATCAAGCTTACAGAATTTATTTTTAACTATTTAATTGGTAACATGATGACAGGATACTTTATAAGCGTTATTGAATGAGCGCTATCTTGAAGGCACCACCACGTCCACCAATTGATCAAGAGTTGTGGGAGAGGACGTCTGTTTTGAAAGAACTACATCTAGTTGTCATACTCCTGCTGACGGTGTGAAAGCTATATGTCGAGATCGCGATCTTTCTAAGATATTGGGCAGGCATCTGGCGGTCAGAGTCTTGATGAGTTAGCTAATGCAGTGGCGGTAGCTAGCAGCAGCAGCAACAGCAGCAACATGGGGATGGCGACGAGGTAATCAATCTTATTTTATTACAATCAAAGTAGTGACTTATATATATATATATATATATATATATATATATATATATAGTATATATATATATATATATATATATATATATATATAATATATATTGTTGTGTTTAAAAACAACTGTATATTGTCGTAACACCAGTATCAACATATATGTAACTTGTTTTATTATTTTGTTAATTACAGGGTGATCAAGATCAAACAGAAACTAATTTGGATAATGATGTTTGACGACTGATTTAGTTGTAGTTATTTGAGAATCTTGTACTTTTATATTCTTTGGTTTTAAAGGTTTATATAGTTTATATACTAGTTTGGTGTATGTGTCGGTATATAGACGATGAATGTTATATTGTGTGCGTGTTTATATGTGTTGGGATAAAGCAGGGTACACAAACAGATATAATTTTTTGGGAATTCTGCAAAACAGGAAAATATGTTTTCCAAGTTTTTTACATCTGCGACCGCATGCGGTCGTTGATAAGTATTAGCGACCTCTAATCACAGAGTCTATTAGCGACGCGTGCGGTCGCTGATTGCAGTCGTTGACACGTGGTCCACATTATCCTGTGGCCCTGAACCATGTTGACTTATCTTAGCGACCGAAATGATAATTCTGGTCGCTAATATCGGTTTGCAGATAGGTCGGCGGTGATGTGCATTCTAGCGACCAGATTTTATGCGACGCCTATCAGCGATCGCTAGTCGGTCGCAGATGATCATCAGCGACCGAATGTGGTCGCTGATAGGCGATCAATGTTAGGCCTTTTTCTTATAGTGTTAATCTTCTAAAGTCCTTTTACATCAATTTCACTTTAAAGACTTTACAGAAGCTCAGGGTTCCAAATATACATTAGATCATTATCAACAAATTAAAATATACAAATGTTCTAACAACAATTACTATTATAACTTTATATAAGACAAATAATTATATTATCATAATATTAAATTATTATGTAATTCTTAACATTATTACTTTTTATAGTTAACAATAATTAAAATTGTAAATTTAAAAGTTTTACTATTGAGCTCAAAATAATAAATTATTTTTGGAATAAAAATATAATTGGGGGTGGGGAAGTGTACTTTATTATTATTAATATAGGTATTTATCATATCACTTTTAAATAAACAAATGATATTTAAGAAGCAAAAATAAAAGTTATTACTAATTTAACAATAATTGATAATAAACTTTGAAACAGAATACATAATTTCTATTAACTCATTTAAAATCAACATGGGTAGGTTTTTTAAAATAAAATATTTAAAAAACATGTTAAAAAATTAGTCAAATCCAAACGGTTCACAAACAGTTCTCGAATCATGTGAGCCGAATTAATCTTGAACTGTTCGTAAATATATTCGATAGATCAATCAAACTTGAAACTTTGTACGAACTCATCTCGATAAATAAATCGAATTGAACTTGTTTGTGAACAATTTGGTTTGTTTATATATCCTTAGAATGGAGTGGGTCTATAATCAGGGACGAAACTATCATAGGGCTGCAGGGGGGCCATGGCACCCCCCCCCCCCCCAAGATCTGAATTTTTTTTTGCTAAGTGATGTGAACAATTTTAAATTATATGCACCTTGTGAAAATCACAAAGAAACTTCTTCAGAAGTTGAGAGATGATGGATATGAAACTTTCATAGTAAAGATGAAGTCTTTTGTGAATGACATATAATAGATGTCCCAGATTTAGATTCTTTATATGTTGAGAGAAGAGGCCGAGGCTCGACATTAACAAGATAAATTTACAGTGATTGAGCATTATCAGATTGATATATTTGCACCTATAATAAACTCTCAGTGCAAGAGCTAAATAATAGGTTTAGTGAGCATGCGTTTAAAGTTAATTACTTGTTCTCAGCTCTACATTGAATCCTCAAAATGAGCATACGTCTTTCAGTATTGATGATATTTATAAGCTTGTGGATGAATTTTACCCAAATACTTCATAGAGAATGAGGAAAGAAAACTTAAGGATACAATTGTAACATTTCGTGATTTGAAAGAACGTCGAGTTCAATTTGACGAAGATATGTCTAAAAGATTTTTTTGCTATGTTTTGTTATCTTTGGTAAAGCAAATCTATTACTACATTATCTTTGTTTTAGTAAAAATATATTTTGTAATGGTGGAACTTTACTTTTTAATAATGAATATATATTATGTTGTTAAAAATTTTTGCCCCAATGGGAATTCAACATGTGTCTTGTCGACATATCATTCGACAGAATTATTTATTTATTAATTATTATTTTTTGGTGATAATTCATTTTCCTTATGACAATCCACATGATAACATAAAGAAAACATGTTTCCAGTTTACATGATTTTCCTATCAACCATCCATCTAATACAAGGGGAAACACAGGAGTTCCATTCAATACTCAATAAAGCTAATTCTAACAACTTCACACTCGAATATATGCTATATACTTTTTTGTTCATTTGTTATGAAAATATTGTATCGTGTTGATCACAAAAAGGGCATTAAATGACAAAAAAAATTGTAAATGTAACTATCTGTATAATGAATGCATCAAAAAACTATTTGCTTACATATAATTAATTGTTAAATGTGTACAAATCCTGAAGAAAGCTAAAAAGGTGTTATCTTTTCTGACCTTTTTGGGACCATCGTCTCTATTACGAGGCTCCTTCAACTGATTGTTCGCTTCGGACAAAGTCGGGAGCCTTTTGAAGATGTATAATAGTTTCGAATTAAATCTCTTAAAAAAGATCTTTGCTTGTTAAGAGAGAATTCCCATTTATGTACTAGTTTACTTGTCGTTGGAAACAGGATTTACAATAACCGAATCGGAACGAATTCTAACTTCTCCTAAGCCTAAAATTAGAATTCGATTCAAACTTCTAAGCCCAAAATTGGAACGAATTGGAACGCTTCATGATCTTAAATTCCCCCAAAAGTTCTGGTTACTACCAGCAAGTAGGAGTGAGCAAAAAACCGAATAAAATCGAATTACCGAACACAACTAAATTTTTTAATCGAATTTATTTCAATTTTTTGGTTTTTTTTCTAATTTCGGTTATATCTGATTTATTGTTCAGTATTCGGTTTCGTCGGTTTTAAAAAATAGGTTATTCGGATATCCGAATTACCGAATTTATTAATTAAAATAATATACTAATTTATACTGGTATCTGTATATGACTATAGTATATTAGTATAGCATTTGAGTTTTTAACTCTCAAATATCATATCCCATATCCCACATCCCAATTCCTCATTCCTCTCCGGCCTCCGCCTCTCAGTTTCGATTTCGCCGTCTAGTCCTCTTCGCCTCTCTCAATCTCCGCCGATCCTCCTGCCTTTACCGACGATGCCCTCTCTTCACTTTCCATCGGTAAAAGTGTTGATACATTTTTTGTATCTATCTTCTAGTCTCTAGGTATTCGACCGCAGGTGTTTGTCACCCCGAAGGTGATGTCATATCTCGCTTTCTTTACCACCATAGTTATCGTATGTACTTTGAGCTTTGGCTCTATAATCTATAATGCCTTGTTTGGTCGTCGTTCGTTGACAGTTGTTTTCTTCTTTTTTTTGAAGGTTTTGACTTTATTATTGATACTTATAATTTGGATTTAACAACTGAATTTTTTGTATTCGATTATTACTCGAACAAATGATTAATAAATTTGGTAATTTAATTAATGAGTAATTCGGTTATTTGTTCGAATACCAAAATTACACAACTATCAATTTTCAGTTATAACCGAATAGCATATTCGACTCGGTTATAACCAAATGATCCTACTAACAAGATAGTATCCTACACTTATCCTTCACTCCAAAGGTTTGAGCAATTGCAGTCTCAAATTGATAATTGATTCAAAAGCTAGTGATCACATTTGCAAATTAAAATTCCTTAAATTTCTTTCGGTGTGGTGAAAAGGTAACTTCTCTGACTTTATCTTTTCTGTACCAGATGGTAATCTTTCCTTTCACTCGTTGGAGATCTTGATACATTAATCCTACTTTGTAAAATGTATTAGGTATCTGCCTAATTTCCACTTTAATCTCAGATCCGTGATCAAGTTGTTTCTGACATGGCTTGTATTGTTCAACACTAGTAACAAAATTATTGCTACATATATCAAATAAACCATTTCCCCTTTTCAGTGATGCGTATATACCAATATTTTCATCAAATCCACAAAAATACCCTATACTCAGACTTGAGAATTGTCATCTAATCTATAAATGTGTTAGAAAATGCTTGAAAAATACTCTTTCAAACCCACAAAAAAAAACCCATTTACAAATTAAAATAAAATAATTATAAATAAAAATTAATTAATCAAAAGTCTATTGCAAGAGTTTCGAGGTATAGAAATTGAGTATAATTAAAAAATTAACTCCCTATATCAAATACATTATTAAAATACTAAAAAATAACATAAATCATATATATCATTATCCTATGAAAAATATTCATCAAAAGAATTTCTCCTTTCACTGATGGGAAGTCAGCAAAAAAATACAATAACCAAGAACATAATAGATATGTACAAGTATAAATAAATGTTAAAAGAAATATCTTGAGGCTCAGATCCGTGTAAATCAAACAGGGAATCCGATTCCGCCATGGCTGCAACCCCCAGTTGAATACGAGAGATACAGATCTCATCACGTACCATCAGGTGTTGCCCCGCCAAGATACGGGTCCGATTTCCCATGCCCGATTGGGTATGCTCCGAGAGAAATTCATCATCACAGCCTCATAGAATTATTTACTCCCTCCATTCCCAAAACAGAAAAATGCAAAAAACAAAGCAATCTGCATAATATCCATCTCACACACAAAATGCATGTATATATATATGGATAGTTTTAAAACTCAGAAACACTGTGTAAGGATTCTTTAAGGGCTGTTGATTTCTGTTAAGGGGTCAATTTGAAATCATGGGGTCAAGGTTGAGAGGGGCAACCACCCTTAGAAACTTCCCATCTCTCTGTTTTGAGCCTCATTCACTCTGCAGATCCAAAACCCTATTTTGGGTTTGGTTTGAAGGTGCCATTTTGTACTGCAATAAACTTTTACCTTTTGTGAAAGTTGTGGATGACAGCTTGGGACAGTTTTTTTCATTACTTTTTACCCTATTGTTTTTATTTTGTTTTTACCTTATAAATGTTTTTATGTAATTTAAATACTATGAGCATCAAAATTTACAATGACATACTTCAGAAAATAATTTCCCCAATTGAGATTTTACTTAAATGTTAATTACTTGTGATTGATTGTTGGGAATAATTAGGAGAATTTATAGTCTCTTCTTTCAAAATTATTTAAGACTTTTTATAAATTAATTTCAAATTCAAAATTAATGTGAATTCATTTAGTTTATGTCAATATAATCATAAATACCATAAACTACTTAAAAATAGTACTAGTTATAAAATGTATTGTTTTTAAAATTTAAATGAATCATATTAATTTTAAATTTAAAAATATTTTAAATTAATTTTTAAAAAATTAATATTAATCTTATAATTTGGAATTAAAGGAGTATAAAAATATCTAGAAGCTAAAATAAAATAATTGCAAGAAAAAAATATTTAGTTTAAGTATATAAATGTATAAATTACATTTTCGGCGGAGAAGACCGAGGGGCGAGGGGCAGAGAGAAGAGAGTATGCTTATGCTAAGTTTGTTGGATGTTAGGCTGGGCCTGGTTATGTAAATGCCTTGCTGGTGCTACTGTTTTGTGGCTACTGTTTTTGTTGTTGCTAGGCCTATTGAGATTTGAGGATGTTGAATCTAGTCTTGTGGCTCATGAATGTTTAGATAGTTTAGATCTATAATAATTTACAGATTGTATGGCCAGTGACCGATTTAAGTTTTGACATCAGTATAGATAATTTATTTTTTTTGTAAATTTTTTTTTACTTGCATTATGTTACTAAGCTTTTTTATTGAATGATAAAAGAGAAGAAATGGACAACAACTTGGTTATATTTGTTGCTGAAAAATTCTATCCAAAAGTGAATGAATTTGGACTGAAAAATGAATAGCATAAGCATTTTTTTTTAAATTTCTATTGTACACTTTATATTATAAAACAACAAAACTAATATAATAATTTATTTTAATGTAAAGTTTAAGCTTTCTTTCATTTTTCTTTATAAACTCAGTAATAACATGAAGAAAATTGATAAGTTCATGTTTTTTCTGTTCAAATTAAATATTTTTTAATTCTTTTTTTTACTGTTAAAATTTAGAATCACTGTTGTTATAGAAAAACAAATTAATTTTATAAAAAATTAGTACAACATATTTGTAAGTCTTGCAAAATTACACACAATTTAAAATAAGATAACAATGTTCACAACAATATTTTTCGAAATTTCATATCGTAAAATAAATATATAATATCTACCGTATTGATTATTCAAATATTTCTTTTTCAATATATGTCATTAAACAATTATTCATCCAAGTATCCCATCCGATTACGTAATAAGCTTTTTAAGATAATTCATTGCTCAAAATATATTTTAAAACTTAAAGTTGCGACCGGTAACATTAGTCATGTTAACTTCATCATCAAATAAACCAAAGGATAATCAACGTCTCATATTCTCAATAAACATTTGAGTATTAAACTATTTAGTCATTATGTTTTGGCCTTGAAGTAATTTTATTTATTTATAGATAACTTATGTTATTTTAAGTTTCTTAATTTTACAAATATACTAAAGTAATATACCTAAAATGGAAAAAAATCTAATGTAAGCAATTACGTACACTTATTGCACATAGATCCCCCTTGTGTATGACTCTCGTTTGGAATAGAGGGCTGAACAAGTAATCAAATTTAAATTGAAATCGAAATCGAAATCGAAATCGTACTAATTAAAATTGCACCAACTGTTCTGGTGTATGTGACCGTGACAACCCGAGAATTTGGGCAATTTATTAAAATCTTAAATGATTGATTTAAGGTCAAATATTAGACCTAGACAGAAAATAAGTGTATGCGTTTAATGTTATTGGGATTGAATTTTGAGGATTTCAAAATTCGGTGAAGGATATAGGTGAATTATTCAGGATTAAGGATTTATGTGATTATGTTCTGTGTTTATGGTTAATGATGTGTTCAGAATGTGGTTAAGGGTCATGGGTTGATCAGATAAATTACATATGTGATAAACCCTAATTATATATTAAGAACGACAGCGTTTAGTTAGAAAATCCTAACGTCTGATAAGAAACCCTAGAAACCGGTTCTGAAAACCCTAGTTTCAGTTCCTGGTGTACGAAATCCTAAATAGGTGGGAGCTGTCGTTGACACTCCTAAATTAACCTCACTTTCACTCCACAATTTATAATAATTAGCACAGTAGTAAGTAAGGATCGATCCCACAGAGAGTAAAGTTGTTTTATAATTATTCTACTATTTAACAGAAAATAAAGATGGGAGGTTTTTGAAAAATTATTTTTAAACTAAGAGAATAAGAATTAATGATGAAATTAACCAAATATGTAAAAACTTCAGTTCTGTTTCACCAAGTACAACAATCAATTAATCAAGTAATTATTATTTTTCCTTCAATGAAATTATTAGCCCTAGATAACAATAAGCTCTGCTATCTGAAATTCTCCTTAGATTATCACTGTATGAAACAAGCTCTCCACCAGATTCTAACTAGCATACAACCTAGAATAAGCTCTCTAGATTTAATATGATAGAAGCATTAAGAAATAGAGAATTAGGCTAATCCAAGCAACAAATACATAAGCTCGATTTATTTAACTTGTTTTCTAATAATCTTAGCAATAAACAAAAGTTTGTCCACAATTATTATTACCAAGTTGCTACTTGTGATGAAGAAAGATATCAATTACACGTAATACCAATCTTAATCTAGCATATGATAATGATCAAATTAACTCAATTGGCCATATTAAATTAATTAAATCAATTAGCATGCAATCAATGAAAACAGATTATTAGAAGAAATTTCACACAAGAAGGAATAAATAATAATACTCAATTAATCAATTACTTGTAACAAGGATTCACCTCCCTTTAGAACTGAATGAAAAGAACTAGTCTGACATGCTCTTGAGCCTTCACTCCAATAGAGGATAGTTGAATATTGAATATTTGAATGAATAAAAGCTTAACCTTCATCCTCTATTTATAGTGCTAGACAAAATCCTAAATCCTATAGGAAGTAGAAATCCCAATCCTAAAAGAATTACAAATTATACTAATTTCCATAAAGAAATAGAATTCAATTTGAAAATAATCTTATTCTAAAAGAAATCCTAATTACAATAGAATTGTAAAAATATTCTTCTAGAATCCATAAATCAGATTTGAACTTGGAATTAAATTCCATAATTTGCGTGATTAAAATCCTTGCTGCGTTTGGATTCTGCAATTTCTGTGTAAAACCAAGTTGATTCCGTGTACTGCTAGGATAATATTCCCTCCATGCTGGCCACGTAAAATAAGCAGAAAGGATAAGTCTGTTACATGACCGTGGCCCACATGATTTTATCATATAAATCCATTTATTATTTATCCATCCCAATGCTGCCCACGTGGATAATTTCTAGGATTACAAGTTTGGTATGTTTAGCCCAATAGAATAGCTTCCTTTTGCATGTCACAAATTTAAACCCACATGATTTGCTTTTGCTTTGATTTGCATGGATGAATTTTCAACAGACCCACAAGCTTGTAATACTTAAGTGTTAATCCCTTGGTCCAAAAATGCTCAATTTGTCTTCAAATTATTTTCAAATTCACAGAGCCCACCAATTGTACCTACAATAAAAATATAAAAATAATAAGTATATTTAGGCACAAAATAAATATAAAAGATTAAGTATTAAGGAATAAAAATATAACATATTTCATACTCATCAAATTCCCCCACACTTATCTTTTTACACGTCCTCGTGTAAACCAAAAATTTAATTTCCAGAAAAATTCTATTCAACCAAAGTTTCAAAAGATTTTTAAGATACAAATCATGACTATCAACACTAAATTTGCAGAAATCTAATCAACGCTTTATCAATCAACTCACAATTACCAACCTTACCATTTCACCAATGAATTTCATTAAATCAAACTGTAGCCACATAAGTAACTTTCCCAAAATCATCATACTTACTCAACATAGTTACCATGAAGCAAAACTGTGCACACTAACTCACAACCAAGAACAAATTTTTCTTGCTTTTTTCAATTTTTTTTCATAGAACCCTTTTTTTTAGCACAGATGAATATATTTCATGCTTTTTTTTTTCGCATATATTTTTTCTCTTGACATGTGCAATGTCTCCTTTTCTTAGGCTTTTCAGAGTTACCCATTAGCGAACTTTCCACCAACGACTCCCAAACCAGATGATCTTAGGGCGCTAGGTGTAGAGACACCCCTACGGGCTTACTTATTCAAGTAACAAAGGCCACAAAAATCGACTAGTCAAGCTGCTTTTATCCATCGCACTTTTCAGCGTGAATACCGATGCTTCCCGAGGCTTAGATACCCAGTTATTTCGCACAATGGACATTGAAGCAGATTTTTAATTATTTTTTTTTTCTCTTTTTTTTTAATTCATCATTTTTTTTTCACATAGTTCTGCAACAACATAAGCAAGTTAAACAGTTCTAAATCATGAAATTAGTGCACATAGACAACTCCACAAATAACTTAGCCAAATAAACATGATTCTCATATTCAAGAACTCATGTATCATAAATTCAATTCAAATCAATTATTATGGATCATGGCTTAGTTGTCATCATTCATTAATAAATTAAGCATCAACAGATTCTGAATTTTTAGCATCAATTTTCAATCTTTGACTTTAACCTTCGAACACATAAGCAAATAGAACCATGGAACCCAAGTTTCAGTTTTTTTTTCAATTTTTTTTTTCAACTTCCCATCAAAATTGGATTATTATTCCTACATAAAATAAAACCTAAATCTCCCCCCCACACTCAAACCTTACATTGTCCCCAATGTAAGAAAATCATGCAAAGAAGAAAATACTACTAGCAAATATGCAATAAAAAAAACTAAAAAGTAAAGGGATAGAAAAATCAAATCTGAGATCTTGGGTTGCCTCCCAAGCAGCTGCCCGTGTTTAATGTCTTTGGCTCGACGTCATGCCTCTCTTCTCAGCTTTCATAGATCGGATCGTCTAGCTTCACCATCTCAATATTTTCCACCTGATGCCCCTCATAGAAAGGCTTTAATCTATGTCCATTCACCTTAAAGATCTTGTTTGTGCTCGGGCTTTGAATCTCAACTGGAAATAACTTAAGCCGAGAATGATATAGCAAAACTTTTGTCCCACATAAAGGTTTTCCGCACAATCTGCTTATCATGAAAAGCTTTGGTCTTTTCCTTGTAAATCTTTGAACTTTCATAGGCTTCATCCCTCAATTCTTCTAACTCTTGTAACTGTAATTTCCTGTGTACTCCAGCTGCCTCAAAACTCATGTTGCACTGCTTGATTGCCCAAAAGCCCTATGCTCCAATTCAACAGGTAAGTGGGCATGGTTTTCCAAACACAATCCTGTATGGTGACATCCCAATAGGTGTTTTGTACGCCGTTCTATAGGCCCAAAGTGCATCATCTAATCTCATACTCAATCCTTTATGCTCGGGTTGACTACCTTCTCCAAAATGGATTTGATCTCTCGGTTAGGACACCTCAGCTTGACCATTACTCTGCGGATGGTAGGATGTAGAAACCTTGTGCAGAACATTGTATTTTTTGAACAAAGCCGCTAACACCCTATTACAAAAGTGGGTTCCGCGATCACTAATGATGGCTCGTGGTGTTCCAAACCTGACAAATATGTTAGTCCTAACAAAATCTGCAACAACTTTAGAATCGTCAGTCCTAGTGGATTTAGCTTCCACCCATTTTGAGACATAATCAACAGCCAAAAGAATATATAAATTCCCATAAGATGAAGGAAAAGGTCCCATAAAATCTATACCCCAAACATCAAAAATTTCAACAACTAATATAGGAGTTTGGGGCATTTGATTTCGTTGAGAAATATTCCCCGTCCTTTGGCAATTAACACATGTTTTACAAAATAGATATGAATCTTTAAAAAGCGATGGCCAATAAAAACCACTTTCCAAAACTTTATTAGCAGTTCTTTTTGGACCAAATGTCCTCCACAAGCATAAGAATGACAAAAGGAAAGAATAGATTGAAATTCACTGTTAGGCACACACCGTCTAACTATCTGGTCAGCACAAAATTTCCATAAGTATGGATCATCCCAAACATAGTGTCTAGCATCACTTTTTAACTTTTCCTTTTGGGATTTAGAAAATTCTTTAGGAAAATATGCACTTACCAAATAATTCACTATATCTGCATACCAGGGAATCTCAGCATGGATGAAAAGTAACTGCTCATCCGGGAAAGAATCATGTAATGGTAGCTCCTCTTCGTCTCTCAATAACCTACTCAAGTGATCCGCTACTAAGTTGTCCGCACCTTTCTTATCCTTGATCTCCAAGTCGAATTCTTGCAGTAGCAGAATCCATCGAATAATCCTTGGTTTAGAATCTTTCTTGATGAGTAAATACCTGAGAGCAGCATGGTCAGAATAAACTATAACTTTAGTACCAAGCAATATGATCGAAATTTATCTAAAGCAAAAACCACAGATAAAAGTTCTTTTTCAGTTGTGGAATAGTTTATCTGAGCCTCATTCAAAGTCCTAGAAGCATAGTAGATGGCATGAACGGCTTTGTCAATCCTTTGTCCCAAAACAGCCCCCACTGCATAGTTGCTTGCGTCACACATGATCTCAAATGGCAACTTCCAATTTGGCGGTTGAATGACAGGAGCAGAAGTTAATAATTTCTTTAAAGTGTCAAAAGCCTCCTTGCATTCATCATTAAACTGAAAGTCCACATCTTTTTGCAGCAACTTACATAAGGGTAATGCCATCTTCGAGAAGTCCTTGATAAATCTTCGATAAATCCTGCATGACCAAGAAAGAGCGAATCTCCCGCACGCTGACGGGGGTAAGGCAAAGCAGATATAACATCTATCTTAGCTTTTATCAACTTCAAGACCTTTAGATGACACAACATGACCAAGTACTATTCCCTGTTCTACCATGAAATGACATTTTTCCCAATTTAAAACAAGATTAGTTTCCATGCATCTATCTAGAACACGATTTAAATTATCTAAGCATGCATCCAAAGAATCACCATGAATTGTGAAATCATCCATAAAACCTCGATGCATTCTTCTAAAAGATCTGAAAAAATGCTTACCATGCATCGTTGAAAAGTACCTGGGGCATTACACAATCCAAAAGACATCCGTCGATAGGCAAAAGTACCAAAGGGACATGTGAATGTGGTCTTCTCTTGGTCCTCGGGTGCAATCACAATCTGGTTATATCCTGAAAAAACCATCTAGAAAACAATAATAAGTGTGCCCAGCTAATCTCTCTAACATTTGATCATAAAAGGAAGAGGAAAATGATCTTTTCTTGTTACAGCATTCAATTTTCTATAATCTATACACACTCTCCACCCTGTTTGCATACGTGTGGGCACCAACTCATTATCATCGTTCTTGACAACGGTGATTCCGGATTTCTTTGGGACTACCTGCACTGGACTCACCCATTGACTATCGGAGATGGGATAGATGATACCGGCATCAAGCAGTTTGAGCACTTCTTTTTTCACCACCTCCATCATGGGTGGATTCAATCTCCTTTGCGCATCTCTTGTAGGCTTAGCTCCATCCTCTAACAATATCCGATGCATGCACATGGCAGGACTAATACCCTTGATATCCGCTATTGTCCAACCAAAAACTGTAACATGGTCCCTTAGGACTCTCAGTAATTTTTCTTCCTGCACCTTGGTTAGATTACTAGCAATAATTACAGGCAAAGTGTCATTAGTCCCCAAATATGCATATTTCAAATGAGCAGGTAATTGTTTCAATTCTAGAGTTGGGGCTTGTACAACAGAAGGTAATAACTTTGGATGAGAAACAGGAAATTGAATAGAATATACCGTTGACTTATTTGAGAATTTTGGCAATGAATGTAATGCAGCTACATTCTCTTTCAATTCCTGGGTTTGCGCAATCTCTTCTTCCCTGTCCATGTCCAAACTGTTGGTGATTGCAATTTCCAAATTGTCCCTATGTAGTTGTTCAAAAGCTCTATGCACCAAGGAGTCTCTCACATCGATAGCAAAAACCTGTCCTATATCACTAGGGTACCTCATGGCATCATAGATGTTAAACTGAATTTTCTCGCCATCAAACTCCATAGTTAAGGTCCCATTATGAACATCAATCATGGTTTCTCGCTGTTTTCAGGAAGGGTCTTCCTAACAAGACGTGGGAAGGATTTGGTGATGTATCATCTTCCATATCCACAATGTAAAAATCTGCAGGAAAGATTAGTTCGTTCACCTGCACTAAGACATCTTCAATTACCCCTCGGGGGTAGGTGTTAGTACGATCTGCCAATTGGATAATCACACCAGTATTTTTCAAAGGGCCCAGATTTAAGGAAGCATAAATAGATAAAGGCATAACATTAATTGAAGCTCCTAAATCTAGCATGGCTTTTTCAAATCTGGTGTTTCCTATTTTGCATGGGATTGTGAACATTCCTGGATCTTTACATTTAGGAGGCATTTTTTCTTGAAGAACAGCAGATACATTTTCTCCAACTGTGACTCTTTCATCATTTTGCAATTTTCTTTTATTAGTGCATAATTCTTTTAAAAATTTAGCATACCGTGGTACTTGTTTAATTGCATCAAGAAGAGGGATGTTCACTTCTACTTTTCTAAAAGTTTCCAAAATTTCTTTTTCTTTTTCGTCATTCTTTAAAGTTTTAGAATTTCTGGAAGGAAAGGGAAGAGGAATGTTTTTAAGCTGATTAGGAGGTTTAGGTTGTACCTTGGATTTTTTTGTTCCCTCCTTAGCTGTTTCCTTCTCGAACTCTACGGGGGTCGGTGGTGTATCCAACTGTGTTCCATTCCGTAAAGTTATGGCACTTGCATTCTCCCTTGGGTTGACTACTGTTTGAGATGGTAATTTTCCTGAGCCTCTAGATTCCAATATCCCCACAGTTGTAGCCAGTTGTCCTACTTGGTTCCTCAAATCTTGAACCGAAGTTTTTGTCTCTTGCTGAAATTGTTGTGTCTGATTCATGAACTGTTGTGTTTGTCCCATGAATGCTTTGAACATATCCTCCAATGATGTTCCAGTAGGTGCAGGGACTGCTTGCTTCGGTTGATATTGAGGTTGGGCTGGTTGGAAGCCCTGCTGCCTATGTGGAAATGCAGGTGGTGCCGTTTGCTTGCTCCCATAACTCAGATTTGGATGATCCCTCCATCCTGGGTTATATGTGTTTGAGTACGGATCAAACTTTTTCTGAGGTGGTGGTTGATAATTTCCCATTGCATTAGCTTGTTGCACAGCCTCGTCATCTTGTAATGTTGGGCATTCATCTGTATTGTGATTTGGTTGTAGACAGATTCCACAAACCTTTGCAATTGGCAGTTGACCTGTAGCTAATTGTCTAACCATAGCAGTTAATTCAGAAATTTGTTGGCCATAATCACAAGTGCTTACCTCGCTTACCCTTACTGGTGCATGATTTGTTCTAGTGCCATATTGTTGTGAGTTTGCTGCCATGTTTGCAATTAAATTCCTTGCCGCCTCTGGGGTCTTGTCAAATAGTGCTCCCCCGCTAGCTGCATCGATCATGCTTCTATCCATCGGTACTAACCCTTCGTAGAAATACTGGATCAGGTGTTGTTCATCTATTTGATGCGGTGGACAGCTGGAACAAAGCTTTTTGAATCTTTCCCAATACTCGTATAGTGTCTCCCCACTGAATTGTCTAATCCCACAGATCTCCTTCCTTATGTTGGCTACTCTTGAGGCTGGAAAGTATCTCTCCAAGAATAGCTGCTTCATGTCATTCCAAGACTGTATTGAACCTGAGGGTAAGTAGTACAACCAATCCTTTGCCAAATCTGCTAGGGAGAATGGGAATGCTCTCAGCTTGATTTGCTCTTCGGTGATTCCGTTTGGTTTCATAGTAGAGCACACCACATGAAATTCCTTCAGATGTTTGTAGGGGTCCTCACCTGTAAGACCACGAAAAGTAGGCAGTAAATGGATTAGTCCAGATTTAAGTTCAAATGCAGCATCTAAATTAGGATATTCAATGCACAGAGGTTGTTGATTTAAATTTGGAGTTGCCAACTCCCTGAGAGTTCTATTGTTGTTTGGAATTGCCATCTCTTCTTCTTTGTCGGATTCGTTGGATAATAATTCCAAAGCTAAGTTGAGGCCTGGTGATGATGCAGAAGCCTCGTCTATATCTGCAGAAGACTGTTGAACTTTAAGTTTTTTCCTTCCTTAGCCTCCTTGCAGTTTTCTCAATCTCTGGATCAAAATCTAATATAGTAGCCTGAGAAGATCGAGTCATAAAACAAGAACAAAACAAATAACAGAATAAAAACAAAACGCCAAATTACTCCCCGGCAACGGCGCCAAAATTTGGGAGCTGTCGTTGACACTCCTAAATTAACCTCACTTTCACTCCACAATTTATAATAATTAGCACAGTAGTAAGTAAGGATCGATCCCACAGAGAGTAAAGTTGTTTTATAATTATTCTACTATTTTAACAGAAAATAAAGATGGGAGGTTTTTGAAAATTATTTTTAAACTAAGAGAATAAGAATTAATGATGAAATTAACCAAATATGTAAAAACTTCAGTTCTGTTTCACCAAGTACAACAATCAATTAATCAAGTAATTATTATTTTTCCTTCAATGAAATTATTAGCCCTAGATAACAATAAGCTCTGCTATCTGAAATTCTCCTTAGATTATCACTGTATGAAATAAGCTCTCCACCAGATTCTAACTAGCATACAACCTAGAATAAGCTCTCTAGATTTAATATGATAGAAGCATTAAGAAATAGAGAATTAGGCTAATCCAAGCAACAAATACATAAGCTCGATTTATTTAACTTGTTTTCTAATAATCTTAGCAATAAACAAAAGTTTGTCCACAATTATTATTACCAAGTTGCTACTTGTGATGAAGAAAGATATCAATTACACGTAATACCAATCTTAATCTAGCATATGATAATGATCAAATTAACTCAATTGGCCATATTAAATTAATTAATCAATTAGCATGCAATCAATGAAAACAGATTATTAGAAGAAATTTCACACAAGAAGGAATAAATAATAATACTCAATTAATCAATTACTTGTAACAAGGATTCACCTCCCTTTAGAACTGAATGAAAAGAACTAGTCTGACATGCTCTTGAGCCTTCACTCCAATAGAGGATAGTTGAATATTGAATATTTGAATGAATAAAAGCTTAACCTTCATCCTCTATTTATAGTGCTAGACAAAATCCTAAATCCTATAGGAAGTAGAAATCCCAATCCTAAAAGAATTACAAATTATACTAATTTCCATAAAGAAATAGAATTCAATTTGAAAATAAATCTTATTCTAAAAGAAATCCTAATTACAATAGAATTGTAAAAATATTCTTCTAGAATCCATAAATCAGATTTGAACTTGGAATTAAATTCCATAATTTGCGTGATTAAAATCCTTGCTGCGTTTGGATTCTGCAATTTCTGTGTAAAACCAAGTTGATTCCGTGTACTGCTAGGATAATATTCCCTCCATGCTGGCCACGTAAAATAAGCAGAAAGGATAAGTCTGTTACATGACCGTGGCCCACATGATTTTATCATATAAATCCATTTATTATTTATCCATCCCAATGCTGCCCACGTGGATAATTTCTAGGATTACAAGTTTGGTATGTTTAGCCCAATAGAATAGCTTCCTTTTGCATGTCACAAATTTAAACCCACATGATTTGCTTTTGCTTTGATTTGCATGGATGAATTTTCAACAGACCCACAAGCTTGTAATACTTAAGTGTTAATCCCTTGGTCCAAAAATGCTCAATTTGTCTTCAAATTATTTTCAAATTCACAGAGCCCACCAATTGTACCTACAATAAAAATATAAAAATAATAAGTATATTTAGGCACAAAATAAATATAAAAGATTAAGTATTAAGGAATAAAAATATAACATATTTCATACTCATCAATAGGATATTGAAAAAACCCTAGATTGGGAATGCAATGATATGTTTAAGGTTAAACGTCAGTAATATTAAATTTATTAGGAAAAACCCTAATAAATTATCTAAAATCTTAATTGATTGTTTGAAAACCCTAATACCAGATCGAAAACCCTAATTTCAGAATATGATAAAATGAAACCCTAATCTGGGAATATAACGGAGAATTTTAATGCTTAAGTGCTATTAATTAAGTACTAATTAGGGTAAAGATTAATTAATTAGCAACCCTAATTTTCAATTTATGGAACCCTAATTGTTCCGTTAGAAACCCTAATTGTTCAGTGGTGGATTTAATTGCTAAAAGTAGCAATGTTAATTAGGAAACCCTAATCCTAATTATTTCAATTTATGAGTAATTAGAAACCCTAATCTAATTACGATATTTAATTTCTAAATTAGAAAAAATTAATTTTCTATTAGAAACCCTAATTAGCGGTTTATAAACCCTAATGACCATTTTGACCTTAATTGCTTAATTAGCGATTTTAATTAGGAAATACTAATCCTAATTAGTAAGATTTAAAGTATGATTAAGAAATTTTTGTTATAATTAGAAAATTCTAATTATAAGTTAAAAATGTTAATTTTTCTTATTTGAAACCGAAATTGGAAATTGTAGAAATTAAATTACAAAGTTAAGGGTTAAAATCTAAACCCTAAATTTGTCCAAACTCTAAATCTTAGTATGCTAAACCCTAAGGGTTTCATAAAAAGGAAAATCTAGAAAAAAATGAAAAAGACAAAAATGCCCCTTTTTGTGTATTAATTTAAGTAGCTTGCTAATCTTGGCCAAATCTTTGGGTTGGTGAACAACCCTAGCCTAAGCATAGCCCTAGCATTTGACAAAATGTCCAGCAACCTCAGCAAATCAGATCATGCAATGAATCAAGCAAATTATATAAGGATTTGGAGAGAGAAAGTGTCTAAAAACTTAGCCAATCTCATTCTTGCTCTCACCAACTCCCATTCTCTCCAAACCCACGAAATTTCACTGATATTTCAGTCTCAATTCAAGCCCCACATGTACCAAAAACGGATCAAAGAATCAGATTCATGAATTAAAGCATAAAAGATATAAAACCCTAAATTTTGAAATCTAAGATTTTGATGTTGTTTGATGTTAGTTGTTGGTTAAACATGTGTTATAAGGTGTCAATTAGAGATCTGGGTTGTTGGATCATGGATCCATAACACCTAGATGCTCGGATCTAAGGTTTATAGAAATCTGGAAATCTGGAAATTCAAGGCCTGACAGCCATATGTCAGGGCCTCTAGATCTTTACTTGTTAATGTTTTGTTGTGTTGTAAGTTATAAATCTGTAGTATGACATGTAGGCTTTAATCTGGAACTGGAATCGTGGTAATAGCATGTCTAGATTTCTTGTTATTTGCAGTCAAAGGTTGTTGACCGATCACAGGAACTGAGAATCTGGGTAACCCAGAATTTCCAGATTGGTCTGACAAGATTTTGAAGGTCATGAATCTGTTGTTGTTTGTTAGTTTGGTCATGTTGTTGTTTTAAAGTTGTAGTTTGACATGAGATCTACATTATAAAATCTTTAGATCACCCAGATCTGTAACAGGATCGGAGTAATTATCGGTCAAACATGCGTTGACCAACTGGCTGGATGAAGATTCTAGAAAACCAGAATCTTCAAGAACAGTTCGTGACACTAGTTTGACCAGTCCAGATCTTGCGTTTTTGATGTTTTTAAGTTGATTGTATATGATATACTTGTATCCTGACATCAGTACTACAATTTAAAACCTCTAGATCACATAAACCGAACATTAAATGAACGTTATAAGGATCGAAAGCTGTTAAGCTCGACTGTTCTTCATTTTCTGGAAAACCCAGAAAATGAAGAACACGTTGTCAGATATTTTGGAGACTTAAAGCTCTCTGATCTGATGTTGTATGACCATGAAATCCGTTTGAGGTTGTAGTACTACATGAGTACTACAATCTGAAAGTTTTAAACAACCCAGAAATCGATCAGAACACCAATTAAATCGTGGTCAAACCACCCAACCCGAACTCTGTCAAGAACACTCAAGAACACCTATAGCGACGGTTCTGTCGCTATAGGGCCCTTTAGCGACGGTTTATTTATTATTTTTCAAAAAATGATTTAAAATTAGAAAAAAATGGTTTTTAATTATTAAAAATACAAAATAAATTATGAAAAATTATTTTAAAGTCTGAAAAATAATTTTTAACTATTTGAGTATATTTCAACACTATTTAGTATTTTTGGAATATAAATGGTATTTATTATTTAATTATAATATTAAATAAATTATTTAAAAATAGTTTTAATTCATGAAAAATCATGAAAAATTATTTTATGGTATAAGAAAATATTTTAAGTTATTTTGATGACTTTTAATATTTTGGGATGAAATTCATTAATTAATCAATATTAATGATAATTAGTTATTTACTAAATATATTAAATAAATTATGGAAAAATGGAATTAATGATTTAAAAATCATATAAAATGATTTAAGTGTTATAAAAATATTTTAAGTTATAAAATATAACTTTTGATAATTAGTCATGAAAATATTAATATTTTAATATTAATAGCAATTATCGGCTAATGGATTTAAGTGTTTAAAAATTATATAATTATGATTTTTAAGGTATTAAAAATACTTTGTGATATTATAATTATATTATAATATTATGTAATGATTTTCATTAATATTTTATATTAAATAAATATTAATGATTAAGGAATTATGTTTTATTTAATTTATTTAATATGGTTTTAATGATTAAAAATGTTGATAAATGGTAATAATTATCTGAAAATTATTACAAGCCTAGGAAAAATGTTTTGACTGATAAAAAAATTATCTGTGATATTGTTAAGTATTAAGACAGAGTTTAATTGAACTTAAAACTCGATATTCGTCCGTCTAGACCGTCGGGGGTGATAGAATTGTGTCGGTTCAACTCAGACTTAAATAGTTTGACTTGATACCTAGTCTTATGTGTTGTAAAGACTGATAGGGTTATGTGGTAATGTGTTTAGGTTATTCTGTGGATATAAATATAGCAGTATTATACTGTGATGATATTATTCTAATATTGGAGATCTATATTATTAATATTAGGTCTTCAGATAAAGCGTTATTAATTGCGTTGCGGTAATCAACGGTTCAGGCAGGTTTTTCTTATACTTAACTCTAATAAGAGTGTTTCATTCAGCTGATGGTTAATCGTTGTTGATTGCCATGAAAATTGTACTCTGTACATCTTGCATGTATAAGTCAGGTATGAAAGGCTGATCACATTCATTACCAGTTGGTTCATAAAGGTTGTTCATGTATAAACTTGTTCAGTCAAACGTTTGTTCATGCTAGTTCTCAATTATATTGATGAATTGTAGCAAGCTCATTTTTCATACTCTTCAATCATGATATATTGTTATATTGTTGTATTTAAACTTGCTGGGCAACTTTTATGCTCACTCTTGCTATATCATGATAAAAACATTGCAGATAAGGCGAACGTGTTCGGGCACAGAAAAGGTTAAAGTCAAGTTCTACTTGGGTTAAAGTGCGGCTTGTTGTAATAATATATAGTGATAAATATTGTTGTATAATAGATATTATATGAATGGTGTTTAAGTTAAGGTACTCGACTTGGGTAAAATAGTGTGTAATGTATGTACAAACAATTTATGTTTATATCTTCCGCAAATAATGATAGAAATAGTATACCGAGTCCGCGGCAATTCGGGGCCCGGATTCGGGGTTGCTAAGTGGGTATCAGAGCTGTGGTTATGAAGCTTAGGTAGGAATACCTGAGACCAATAACGCAGTAGATGATTAGGATAAGGACTAACTCACATAGAGTAGTTGGTCAGTAAGATTCAAAGACGAATCTCGGTCAGTTGTTAAACTACAGAGTTCCCTAACTCTGGTTATAGTGGTGAACAGTAGTGGTGCACAAAAGTGAAGGGATAGGAGATCGTAAAACAAAACGATCATAGTGCATGGAATTGAATCGTAAATATACGATAAGACTCACCCCGTGATCTGATAAAGGTTATGATATGGGAAATGAATCAACTATTGATTGAAAAGTTTACAGCAAGATGCTGTGTGAAGTTGTACTATGAAATGGTACTATGAAACTCATAAATGAGTTATGGATTATGGATACGGATTAAATAAAATTCGTATGAAAACGGGGGTTAAGATTGGGTGGGAATTTCAATGAGGACTTGTGCCAGCAACAGAGTTGTATGATTCCTTGTATGGGCGGGGAATTGTACTTGGTGTAAAACTACTCAGTTGGTGGCATTGGTAATAATTGAAATGTTGTGTCACGCTAGTTATTATATATAGATAAATAGGACATATGTAGATAATATAGGATTAAGTACGAGTTCTTAGAACTCATACATATGTGACATTCTTGACGCATAGTTATATGAAATGTTTATGAGCCCTTAGCGAACGGACGCCAAAGGTCAGACTAGGGTAAGTTCGTAACTCATATAATTGTGATCAGGTTATGAACTCATAAGTGTGGTTTTATGAATTGGGTATAGTTGCGTGTGAATGGAGTGTTAAGGATTATAGGAACAGATAGATTATTAAGCAAATGATCATTAGTGGAGACTTAGGTTTTCCTAAACTCCTAGCTATGCTAAACCTCGAAATGATTGACATCAAGCTAAATACGCACTATGTGCCTTTTAAAAAAAAAATGTAGACTCGTAACCATTTTTGAAACGGTTTAAAGTACAGTCTATGCCTACTTATTTCGGCTAGACGCAATGATTTAAAATATCAAAAAATTGTTTTTATTTATCACTTGTGTACCATGTAACTGGTGCAGAGATGATAAAAACGATGGAGTCATCAATGCATTATTACTTAGTATGAATTTGACCTGAATTCACTATTCTACTATGGTATGATGTAGTATGATAAAATCACCAATGACGGAATCCTCAACGGACTGTTAATACAGTGCGGCATCATGACGTCATTCTCGAAAATATTTTCAAAAATTTTAATTTGCCAACAGGGTTTGGCTACACCTAAATAATTCGATGAATTGAATTATTGATATGAGTCTATGTTATTTGATTCAGCTAGACTAATGTTATAAAAACTCCAAGTGTTTATTGAAAGAATTTCCCCGAACCAAATTGTTTTGGTGCGGAATCCAATGATAAGGCTGAGGTGAACGATAATGTTTGGATAAATATCCAATCTAGTAGCGTAAATATTCGCTAATAATGACTAATACGTTATGACTGACGTACCTGTACAATGGGATGATCACCTTCTTTGTGATTGTGAAACAGACCAAGTAAGGTATTGTTGGCGTATGATCACTACCGTAAAAAAAACTAATGTGTTCATGGGTCTATATGACCCTCAGCACAATTTCAAAACTTTTACTCTGGTGAGAGATGTATTGGGTGGCATGTTAATAATGTGTGTGAATGGTATATGGTGTGAACGGTGTAAGGTATAAGGTTCATGTGTGAATGGTGTACTGTGCACGGTGTAAGGTGTAAGGCAAATTTCGGGACGAAATTCTTATAAGACGGGGTGAATGTGACAACCTGAGAATTTGGGCAATTTATTAAAATCTTAAATGATTGATTTAAGGTCAAATATTAGACCTAGGACAGAAAATAAGTGTATGACGGTTTTAATGGTATTGGGATTGACTTTTGAGGATTTCAAAATTCGGTGAAGGAGATTAAGTGAATTATTCAGGATAAGGATTATGTGATTATGTTCTGTGTTTATGGTAATGAGTGTTCCGACTGTGGTTAAGGGTCATGGGTTGATCAGATAAAGTACATCTGTGATAAACCCTAATTATATATAAGAACGACAGCGTTCAGTTAGAAAATCCTAACGTCTGATAAGAAACCCTAGAAACCGTTCTCGGAAACCCAGTTTCAGTTCGGGTGTACGAAATCCTAAATAGGATATTGAAAAAACCCTAGATTGGGAATGCAATGATATGTTTAAGGTTAAACGTCAGTAATATTAAATTATTAGGACAAATCTAATGAATTATCTTAAATCTTAATTGATTGTCTTGAAAACCCTAATACAAATCTGAAAACCCTAATTTCAGAATTGATAAAATAAAACCCCTAATCTGGGAATATAACTGAGAATTTATACTTAAGTGCTATTAATTAAGTACTAATTAGGGTAAAGATTAATTAATTAGCAAACCATAATTTTCAATTTATGGAACCCTAATTGTTCCGTTAGAAAGCCTAATTATTCAGTGGTGGATTTAATTGCTAAAATTAGCAATGTTAATTAGGAAACCCTAATCCTATTATTTCAATTTATGAGTAATTAGAAACCCTAATCTAATTACGATATTAATTCTAAATTAGAAAAAATTAATTTTCTATTAGATACCCCTAATAGCGGTTTATAAACCCTATGACCATTTTGACCCTAATTGCTTACATTAGTGATTTTAATTAGGAAATACTAATCCTAATTAGTACGATTAAAGTATGATTAAGAAATTTTTGTTATAATTAGAAATTCTATTATCAGTAAAAAGGTTAATTTTCTATTTGAAATCGAAATTAGAAATTGTAGAAATTAAATTACAAAATAAGGGTTAAAACTAAACCCTAAATTTGTCCAAACTCTAAATCTTAGTATGTTAAACCCTAAGGGTTTCATAAAAGGAAAATCTAGAAAAAAATGGAAAAGACAAAATGCCCCTTTTTGTGTATTAATTTAAGTAGCTTGCAAATCTTGGCCAAATCTTTGGGTGGTGAACAACCTAGCCTAAGCATAGCCCTAGCATTTGACAAAAGTCTAGCAACTCAGCAAATCAGATCATGCAATGAATCAAGCAATTATATAAGGATTCGGAGAGAGAAAGTGTCCAAAAACTTAAGCCAACTCATCTTGCTCTCACCAACTCCCATTCTCTCCAAACCACGAAATTTCATGATATTTCAGTCTCAATTCAAGCTCCACGTGTACCAGAAAGGATCAAAGAATCATATTCATGAATTAAAGCATAAAAGGTATAAAACCCTAAATTTGAAATCTAAGATTTTGATGTTGTTTGATGTAGTTGTTGGTTAAACATGTGTTATAAGGTGTCAATTAGAAGATCTGGGTTGTTGGATCATGGATCCATAACACCTAGATGCTCGGATCTAAGGTTTATAGAAATCTGGAAATCTGAAATTTAAGGCCTGACAGCCATATGTCAGGGGCCTCTAGATCTTTACTTGTTAATGTTTTGTTGTGTTGTAAGTTATAAATCTGTAGTATGACATGTAGGCTTTAATCTGGAACTGGAATCGTGGTAATAGCATGTCTAGATTTCTTGTTATTTGCAGTCAAAGGTGTTGACCGATCACAGGAACTGAGAAATCTGGGTAACCCAGAATTTCCAGATTGGTCTGACAAGATTTTGAAGGTCATGAATCTTGTTGTTGTTTGTTAGTTTGGTCATGTTGTTGTTTTAAAGTTGTAGTTTGACATGAGATATACATTATAAAAGCTTTAGATCACCCAGATCTGTAACAGGATCAGAGTAATTATCGGTCAAACATGCGTTGACCAACTGGCTGGATGAAGATTCTGGAAAACCAGAATCTTCAAGAACAGTTCGTGGCACTTAGTTTGACCCGTCCCGATCTTGCGTTTTTGATGTTTTTAAGTTGATTGTATATGATATACTTGTAGCCTGACATCAGTACTACAATTTAAAACCTCTAGATCACATAAACCGAACATTAAATGAACGTTATAAGGATCGAAAGCTGTTAAGCTCGACTGTTCTTCATTTTCTGGAAAACCCAGAAAATGAAGAACACGTTGTCAGATATTTTGGAGACTTAAAGCTCTCTGATCTTATGTTGTATGACCATGAAATCCGTTTGAGGTTGTAGTACTACATGAGTACTACAATCTGAAAGATTTAAACAACCCAAAAATCGATTAGAACACCAATTAAATCGTGGTCAAACCACCCAACCCGAACTCTGTCAAGAACACTCAAGAACACCTATAGCGACGGTTCTGTCGCTATAGGGACCTTTAGCGACGGTTTATTTATTATTTTCCGAAAATGATTTAAAATTAGAAAAAAATAGTTTTTAATTATTAAAATACAAAATAAATTATGAAAATTATTTTAAAGTCTGAAAAATAGTTTTTAACTATTTTGAGTATATTTCAAAAATATTTAGTATTTTTGGAATATAAATGATATTTATTTATTTAATTATAATATTAAATAAATTATTTAAAAAAGTTTTAATTCATGAAAAATCATGAAAAATTATTTTATGGTATAAGAAAATATTTTAAGTTATTTTTGATGACTTTTAATATTTTGGGATGAAATTCATTAATTAATCAATATTAATGATAATTAGTTTATTTAATAAATATATTAAATAAATTATGGAAAAATGGAATTAATGATTTAAAAATCATATAAAAATGATTTAAGTGTTATAAAAATATTTTAAGTTATAAAATATAACTTTTGATATTTAGTCATGAAAATATTAATATTTTAATATTAATAGCAATTATCGGATAATGGATTTAAGTGTTTAAAAATTATATAATTATGATTTTAAGGTATTAAAAATACTTTGTGATATTATAATTATATTATATATATGTAATGATTTTCATTAATATTTTATATTAAATAAATATTAATGATTAAGGAATTATGTTTTATTTAATTTATTTAAATATGGTTTTAATGATTGAAAAATTTGATAAATGGTAATAATTATCTGAAAATTATTACGAGCCTAGGAAAAATGTTTTGACTGATAAGAAAATTATCTGTGATATTGTTAAGTATTAAGTTAGAGTTTAATTGAACTTAAACTCGATATTCGTCCGTTTAGACCGTCGGGATGATAGAATTGTGTCGGTTTCAACTCAGACTTAAATAGTTTGACTTGATACCTAGTCTTATGTGTTGTAAAGACTGATAGGGTTATGTGGTAATGTGTTTAGGTTATTCTGTGGATATAAATATAGCAGTATTATACTGTGATGATATTATTCTAATATTAGAGATCTATATTATTAATATTAGGTCTTCGAATAAAGCGTTATTAATTGCGTTACGGTAATCAACGGTTCAGGCAAGTTTTCTTATACTTAACTCTAATATGTTTCATTCAAGCTGATGGTTAATCGTTGTTGATTGCCATGAAAATTGTACTTGTACATCTTGCATGTATAAGTCAGGTATGAAAGGCTGATCACCTTCATTACCAGTTGGTTCATAAATGTTGTTCATGTATAAAACTTGTTCAGTCAAACGTTTGTTCGTGCTAGTTCTCAATTATATTGATGAATTGTAGCAAGCTCATTTTCATACTCTTCAATCATGATATATTGTTATATTGTTGTATTTAAACTTGCTGGGCAACTTTTATGCTCACTCTTGCTATATCATGATAAAACATTGCAGATAAGGCGAACGTGTTCGGGCACAGAAAAAGGTTAAAGTCAAGTTCTACTTGGGTTAAAGTGCGGCTTGTTTGTAATAATATATAGTGATAAATATTGTTGTATAATAGATATTATATGAATGGTGTTTAAGTTAAGGTTACTCGACTTGGGTAAAATAGTGTGTAATGTATTGTACAAAATTTATGTTTATATCTTCCGCAAATAATGATAGAAATAGTATACCGAGTCCGCGGCAATTCGGGGCCCGGATTCGGGGTTGCTACAGTGACGATTTTAGAAGGGTTGAATAACCAAATTTGGTTACTAGTCTAAACCGCACGCATAAAACCGAAAACGCACCATGTGTGTGTATGTATATATCTCTAATAAATTCTAAAGTTATTTTTCACTTAAACACGCTCAGAGAAAACCCCAGTCTTGCATTGTCATTTTTCACCAATTGAAAGAAGATGGTTAGAGGTTATAGAGTCAAAAGTTAAACATTTGGGTTTTGAAATTTCGGATTTGTTTGATGCGTTACTGGAGTGACTTATAGCTGAGGGGCCAAATTCGTTGGTTCGAGCACTTGATGCATCGATTAAGGTATATGCTATAGTAGTAATAGTCTAATAAATTATTTTTCAAATTAGGTGTTTGGGAGTATTTTCCCGACCCTCATGTGGCCCGAAGGCCTGGGGCGTGAAGGGGATGTTGGGCCCATTGGGCCGAAGCCATTATGGATATTAAATGTGTTCGGGTTCGGACATCCGATTCCTCTAGGCCAGAGTCTTGTTCTAGTTCATGGTGTTCGGGGCCAGGCATCCGAGTCCATTAGGCCGGAGCCCAGACCAGTTTATGTGATTTGATTGGGTTGGGCCTATACAGTGGATTGGCCCTTGTATGGAGTCCGGAGTGATAAGGGCTCTAAATGGTTTAGGATTCTAATCCTAACCATATTTGGATAACTAACTCCAAAGGTAATATTTGAATTGTATCCAACTTGCACCTTTTAAGGAGATTGTGTTGGACCCAAACTATGGTAACTACCATGTATTGGAGTCCTAATTCGATTCGGAAGTGGTCTTTAAGGTGACGAGAATGGCTATAAATACAAGGCTAGACTTCAATTAACAGGTAATACCCTTTTGAGCACTAAAACTAAAGCCTCCATTGTAAAACCTTGTAACGGCCTGTACTCATTCTCACACCGGAGCTATCACCCGGCGGCACAAGGCGTCGTCAAGCTTCTTGTGTGATCTATTATTGTGCATGTTTAAGCGTGTGGATTCAGTGATTGGACGCGCTGACGAAACTGGCGTTAACATTGGCGCTAGAAGGAGGGCCATTTATAAGACCCCAACTTTATGAATAAAGATTAATTTTTCTCGAAATATATTTTTGAATATTATGGTGTGGATTTGTTATAATATTATAGTTGTGGGTATTATTTACAAATTTTGCAAATTAATCAAGTGGTTATATAATATTCGATTGGTCGGGGAATATTCGTACAACGGCACAATCATTGGTGGACCCCACAATGGAAGTATTGTCGTAGTTAGAAAATGACAGAATTATTTTTTATAAAAATAACTGCGAAAGTTTTACCGTTAAACTGTTGAACTACTCGATGGTAAAAGACAGTAATACGCGTGGTTGCATAGTAGCACACGATAGATTATTGATGCTTACGTGAGAAGTCACTCAGTTATTCTCAATTATTGCTACAGTAATTGCTGCATAATATCTCTCATATTATTAATTCAATTATTGTCACACTATCATATGCATAATATCTTATATTATTAAATCAATAATTGAGACGGCAAAGTTATTCATATTATTATTTACAATATTGACATGTCTAGAAAGTTTTGTCAATGAGAGGTTTGGTCACCTAATTGCGCGCCAATAGGGAGAAATCCTTATTGGAAAGCCCCCTCTTTCCTAGGAACGACCTGGTTGTTAAATATTATGAGTTATAATATTAATGATGAATAAGTTCGTGTTGATTAAAGATAAATTGATAGTTCCATTGTGTTGGAATTATTAGTGTTAGTGGAAATCGACATCTATTCCGATAATAATTGATATCTGGAGGTTATATTAACCAATCGGATAATTAATCGGATAAATGAGCAATTAATTGCTATTAATTCACATACTTATAACTATTTGTTCACATGTGTTTACTATTGATTCACATACATGTACTATTAGGGAGGTGGTGCAAGATTGATAATACTTGCATGACTAAATTAAAAATAGAGGTATAGATGAAGGTACTATACTGTAATTATTTTTTTCACATGTATATAACTATTGATTCACATGATTGTACTATTGATTCACATGATGTACTATTAGGGGAGATGGTGCAAGTTTGATAATACTTGCATGACTAAATTAAAAATGAAAGAAAGATGAAGGTTTTTACTATAATTTTTGAGCCCCAAAACGTGCAATTATCAAACTATGTTTTCCTATAAATAGAAGTTCATTCTTCTTTCATTCTCACCAATTCACTAAGACTCACAAGAGAAATTATAGAAAGAGAAACTATAGAGAAAGAAGCTTTAGAGAGAAATAGAAGAGAAGTCTGCTATCACTATTTCAGTATCCAGTCTTCTTCTGAGGTAAAGGATATTATTTTGTTCAGTATTCATAGGAATAATATTTTCTTCCATACTATGTAGTATGTGAGTAATATTATTTCGTCTCGTAATCCTGATTATACCCTCATTTTGTTAAAGTATTGCTTCTATACTCTGTGAAATTAGTAGAATATCCTTAAAATTTGCACTTCATCTAGTATCGTTTCACAAGGATATTTTCTACACATTCTTGTTAAATTTTAAGCTTTTCATGCCGGAGTACTGTCTGAGTAGTATTCATTTTTATGGTACTATTCACAAAGTACTATTTACGGGAGTACTATTCATAAAGTACTATTCACAGGTACTATTCATGAAATACTATTCATAGTACTATTCACGGGGTACTATTCCCGAAGTACTATGCATGTGGTACTATTCACTCGAGTATTATTCACCCGGGAATTATTCATGACAAAAAAATTGATTTCTTTGTGTCCAAATCATTTTTGATACAATATTATTCTTGAGTTTTACTCCACAAAGCAGTATCAAGTTGATAATTTGGACATTATTGAATTCTGGATAAATAAAGTTATAAATCTTTAAAAATTTATCCTTTACTTTCTTTTAATTGAATTCTTATATCATTGTCATCATCCTAATGCTTATATTGTGATAAAAGTCATTTGTGGCTTACGTGCATAGATGTACTATTGATTGGTATGATTATGACCAGGGATTATTCGGTATAATCATGACCGTAATGTTACAAACTGTGACGCCCCTAAAATAGGTTCATTCCATCCAACCCATTCTGAGTCGCCAAATACATAGTACAGAAACAACTACAACTTCATTAATACAATTGTCGTGCAAAATACGACAACACATAAACTTTGAGTTTAAATACAAATATTGTCTTCTAGACAATCCACACTCAAATAAGTTCTCATTACAATTATTGATACACTATATTACAAAATGGTTAGGACTACTAAAACAACTGTCTTGAACCATCACTTCACACCCCAACAAGTTCCCGCTATATTCTCACCTCCTGAGAAGAAAAATGGAACAAAAAGGAAAAAGGGTGAGCTCAACTAGCCCAATAAAGAATATTATGACTAATATAATGTACAACAAATTATCCTTAGTCTTCAACAGGAAATAATCTGATAGAATACAATAGACAACAAGTTTTAGATCAACAACTGCAGCAGAAACAACAATTCATTAGAAGAGTTAAGTATATAATGCAATCTACTATCTTTTATATATGAATTAGAAAGTCCATCATCGATATTTTATCCCTGTAACATCAATCAATATACATCTTGAACCAAATAGTCATCTTTACACTACAGGCCAAAGATATTCATCAGTTGGTCATGTTCATCTCAACACCTGTTCATCTTTGCACTACGGGCCAAAGATATTTGTCAGTTGGTCATGTTCATTTAAACACCTGTTCATCATTGCACTACGGGCCAAAGATATTCATCATAAAATCATTCATCTTTGTACAACAGGCCAATATTCAGTAATATCATTATTTAGGACTGAGGATGATGAAAAATATTTTAAAGAAAACTAATCCAGTGAAACAAAAGAACAAATAATAAGGATTCGTACTTTACACAATTCAAGTTCAAAAATACTTCATAAATAATCAGAGTGGAGTAAAATTCAAGAATGAAGACCAAAACATAGATCCAATCAAAGATAGGAATCATAACAGACAATCTTGGACACAGAAAAGAAAATTTAATTTTTCTATGAATAATGTCGTATTCGTGAATAGTGCCGTATACGTGAATAGTGGTGTATACGTAAATAGTAATTCCGACACTAAAAGATAGAAATTTCATAAAAAATATCATCATGCTTCGTGAATAGTACTCATGAATAGTAACTCGTTAATAGTAACTCATAAATAGTAACTCGTGAATAGTAACTCATGAATAACCCCGACATGAAAAAGTTCAAAATTTGATAAAAATTTCCAACCAATATTTCGGCATAATGATATTGAAGAATAATATCATTTTCAAATAAAATAACATCCCTTATCTCAGAAAAAATAGTACTTCTGACTGGAATACTGGATATAGTGCTGAAAGAACTTGCACCGTATAGCAATACTCAAAATACTAAATTACTCACAAAATACGCTCGATATTATAGAGAGAGAAATCTTTAGTTTCCGGTTGATTTTCAATTCTAACTAAGCACCCTATTTACAGGAAATTGCTTAGAACACCAAAACAGAAAATTAAATATAATAATATATATATAAACAAAATTCATATGCCCACATCTTGAGTCTGAATTCAGCCACCATGCACATGTTAAAGATGCCCACAACATATAAAAAATATTTTTTATAATAAAATAAATAAAACTTTTAAAAATCAATTATTTCAGAACTTCGGAACTTCAATAATTCATAATAAATAGCCCTTTTATCAGAAAATTCTAATCTCGCAAATTTTTATAGGAAATTCAATTCTCTACAACTTTGCAGAAGAAAGTTTTTCCAAATTCCAAACATAAATTGACTGAAATCCACATACGGACAATTTTACAGGCTATAATCAAATTTCAGTCAAAAAATGGGGTCCACCAACACATAAAACATATGTTAATCATTTAATGCAACAAAAATACTCTTCCTCCTCATATACTCATATATCCCACATTAATTGTAAAAATATCATCATTATTCTATTATAATAATATAATAAATATTAATTTATCAGAAAAGATAAAATATCAATTTTTAACAATTGTCACTTTAAAAATTTTCTCCATCTATATCCACATAAAATTAATATTTTCCTCATCATATAAATCAATAATTAATTATTAACAAATAATATTACAGAATCACAGTACTGGCAACCAGGCCATTCCTAGGAAAGATGGGGATTTTCAATAAGAATTTCTCCTTACTGGCGCGCAATTAGGTGACCAAACCTCTCCTTAGACAGAACTTTCTAGGCATTGCCAATAATATTTTCTAATAATATTATTCAGATAATATGAATTATTGATTCGATAATGGAAAATATTGTGTAGTGACAATTATTGAAACAACAGTAATATAAAATATCAACGCAGCAATTATTGAATCAATAAAATAGAATACTGAACAGTAATTACTGTAACAATTATTGAGTAGTGTCTTCTTACGTAAGAATCAATAATTGGTGCAATACCGTGTGCTACTGTGCAACAACGCGTATTACTGTGTTTTAACCACCAGGTATTCCAACAGTATTAACGGTAACAACTGCGCCGTTATTTATAAACAACTTATACTTGTCGTTTTCTTCATCCAATCGTTTTTCGTTATGGGTCCACACAAGGCTGTGCCGTCGTACGAATATTCCCCGACTGCAAGAATATTCCACGACTAAACGAATATTCCCCGATAATAATGAGTATTTTATAACCACTTGCTTATTTAAAATATTTGCGCATTTTACCCATAACTAACCACATTAATCAAATCAACCCTTACTATTTCAAAATGATAAATAGAGAAAATTAAATTTCAATTATTAATAATTTGGGGTCTTACACAAATGATGTGGTAAAAATTCTCATTGGCTTGTAGTGCATTGATGGACAGTTGTTGGTATAATTATGACCAGGGATTATTTGGAATAATCATGACCATTGATGATTACATGAATATCCTTGGCCCGTAGTGCAGTGATGATTCGATGATGTGATTTATTTATTAAGCTGAGTCTCAGCGATAAAATTGATGATAAACTTTTTAAATAATAGAAGATAGTAGATATCATACTCTACTTGAAGTTCTAATGGATTGTTTGTTCTGCTGCAGTTAAACTTGACGTTTATCATATTTTATCAGTTTAACACTGTTGAAGGCTAACGATAATTTATTCTGCATTATCTTAGTCATAATATTTCTTACTAGGCTAGTTAAGCTCACCCTTTTGCTTTCATTGTTCTCTTCAGGAAATAAGAACGTAGCTGGGACTAGTCGGGGAACAGAGTGACGGTCCGAAATGGTGGTTATAGTAGTCCTCACTATTTGATGAAATTGTGTGAAAATAAATATAATGAGGACTTCATTTGAGTTTGAATACTGTCTATGAGACAATATTCGTGTAAAAACTCTAAGCTACGCTTTTATCGTATTGTATAAAAGAAGTTTGTATTTGATTTTTGTACCATGTATTTGGTAACTCAAAATGGGTGACGTAAACCTATTTTGGGGGCGTCACAGTTGGTATCAAAGCTTAGGAATATGATCCCTAGCTGAGATGTGAGACTAGAACTAGGAGGGGAGAGACGGGAAATTCCTTCGCTAGTATGACCTACCTAAGTTTATTTGGTATTTATTTGGTCGGTCAGAGTATAGGGATAATATGTGACATGTTAATTAACCTTTTTTTGTGGCAGTATTTGAAAATGGCATCTGAAAATGTTGAGATAAGCAATGAAGCACATGAGACCGTTGAGTCACCAACTATTAATACCCAGGATAATGTGAATCAGGATGACAATAATCCTCAGGAAAACAACAACGCTGACCAAATGATGAACGATGGGATGTTCAGAGGCTTTGTGCAATTCATGCAACATCAGGCAAAAACGACTTCTGTTCAAAATACAAGTAGAAACACTGGTAACTCTCGGATGGTCACCGCTAAACAGTTCAAGGAGTTGGGACCACCGGAGTTTATTGGAGAGCTAAAACCACTTAAGGCGGAGACGTAGATAAAGCAGATCACCAAGATATTTGATGTATTGGGATGCTACGAGAAGCAAAGGTTCCTTTTTCCACCTTTATGTTGCGAGGAGAGGCAGATTACTGGTGGAAATCAGAAAAGCGTACTCAACCTGCCGCACTAAAGATGTCTTGGGAGAAGTTTCAAGAACTATTCAACGACAAGAACTTTCCCGAAAGTATTCGTCACATGAAGGAGGTAGAGTTTATCAAGCTGGAGCAGAACAATATGATCGTGTCACAGTACGAAGCTAAGTTTGCCGAGTTATCCCGATTTGTATCCCACTTAGTTGATAATGAGGAGAGAATGACGTGGATGTTTCTAAGAGGTTTGAAACCCGAGATACGTCAATACTTAATTTCTCACAAACTTTGTTTGTATTCAGATGTTGTAAATAAGCCTCAGTTATTGGAGAGCGATAACGAGTCAACCCAACCAAGAGAGAGTAGCCGGCAAAATGATAATACCAGTGGTAGCAGTCATCGAAGCGGTGACAACAAACGTGGAGGGAATCAATATGCCAGAAATAGTAACCACTTCGGTGGTAATCATGGCCAAGATAATAGAAGTGGAAATTTTAAGAAGAGGAAATTCAATAATAATGGAAAGACGTCAGCACCAACACCTGTTGTTAAGGAAGGAGAACGACTGTTGGACGTATGTTATAAATGCGGAGGGGAGGGACACATCAGTCCAAACTGTACGCAGCAATCCAAAGCGTGTTATAATTGCGGAAGAGATTGTCACCTTGCCCGATTTTATCGTGCACCGAAGTCAAGTCCAGTTGGGATGGAGGCATCAAAGACTGTCCCAGATATGACAAAATCGGTAGTTAAGGGAGAGCGTTTGTCGTAACCTCCCAAAAAGTGAGAAATCTGAATGAGGTGATCAAAAGTAAGCTAATCATAAACTCTAGTGAAGTATATACCTTATTTGATACCGGTTTTACCCATTCATTTATTTCTCCTACTTACACTCAACGTTTAAATTTGACTCCAGAGAAATTAGACTTTGACTTATCTATTGAAACTCCGTTGGAAAAAACCTTCATTACATCCATTGTTTATAAGTCTTGTTTGATTCAAATTGGTAACTGCACGTTACCTGTCGATATCTTATTTCCTTAAAAATACTTGCATTTGATGTGATTTTAGGGATTGATTGGTTAACTACTCATCATGTAAAAACTGATTATTTTCTTAAGGTTGTTAGCTTTCATATTCCTAACCAACCTATTATTCGAATTCAAGCAACCAAACAACTAAAGTCAATCATTGTCATATGAAGCCATAAAGCTATTCATTTATTAAAAAACAGATGTCAAGATTTCTTAGCCCATGTCACGGATTTAAATAAAAATACGTCAGATTTGAATGATATTTCTATTGTTAATAAATTTCCTGATGTATTCCCTAAAGAACTTCCTGGCCTACCCCCAGAGCGTGAAATTAAATTTTGTATCAACCTTGAATTCGGTACAAAACCCATTTCCAAAGCCCCATATCGAATGGCTCCTATTAAACTTCAAGAGTTAAAAACCCAACTACAGGAAATGTTAGATATTCGTTTCATTCGACCTAGTACGTCTCATTGGGGTGCTCCCGTTCTATTCATGAAGAATAAAGATGGAAGTATGCGACTGTGTATTGATTATTGGGAGTTGAATCACGTCACCATCAAAAATAGGTACTCGTTGCCTCGTATTGATGATCTGTTTGACCAGTTGTAAGGCGCCAAATTATTTTCAAAGATCGATCTTTGTTCTGGATATCATCAGTTGAAGATTAAAACTGATGACATTCCAAATACTGCTTTCAGAACTCGGTACGGGCATTACAAATTCCTAGTCATGTCTTTTGGATTGACTAATGCTCCTGCTGCATTCATGGATATTATGAACCAAATATTCAAGGAATATTTGGATCACTTTGTGGTCATCTTTATTGATGACATCCTCATTTACTCTAAAAACCGTGAAGATCATGAACAACACTTGAGGCTGATACTCTAAAAGCTTCGTGAAAATAAGTTATATGCTAAGTTGAAGAAATGCGAGTTCTGGCTCGAGGAAGTAGCATTCCTTGGGTATGTGATATCAAATCATGGAATATCTGTTGACCCGACAAAGATTTAAGCAATTTAACGCTGGGAGCAGCCTAAGTCAGTAATCGAAAAACGTAGCTTTTGGGTTTAGCTGGTTATTATCGGAGGTTCGTGGAAGAATTTTCTCGAATCGCTACTCTATTAACTCAGTTGACTCAAAAAGATACAAAATTCAGTTGGAGCGAGGTGTGACACCCCCAAAATTTGGTTCTACATCACCCATCTTGGGTTGCCAGATACGTGGTACATAATACAAATACAATCTTAAATATACAACTGTTGTGTAGAATACGACAAGACATATGATGTGGGTTTTTTAATAAGAATATTGTCATCTAGACAATATCCACACTCAGTGGGGTCTCATTACATTTATTGTCACACTATTTCACAGAATAGTAAGGACTACTAATGTTATCATCTGGACCATCACTCCGTTCCTCGACTAGTCCCAGCTATGTTCTCATTTTCGAAAGAGAACAATGAAAGAAAGGGTGAGCTCAACTAGCCCAGTAAGAATTATCATGACTAAGATAATGCAGAATAATTTATTGTTAGCCTTCAACAGTGTTAAACTTGTAAAATATAACAGACATCAAGTTTAACTGCAGCGGAACAAGCAATCCATTAGAAGAGTCAAGTAAAACATAACATCTACTAACTCTTCTAGATTAAAAGTCCATCATTGATAGTTTATTCCTGTACTACTCATCAACAATTCTTTGTTATACTCAAGACAAATAAAACTTTCATCACTTGTCTTCACTTGAACCACCAAAGATGTTAGTTAAATTCGCAATTCATATTTATAATTGTGAATTAACAGTTCCTTCTTGCCACAAAGGCTTAATAAATGTTTACTCAATATCCTTACCCCAAAGGATGAAGATATTCAAATGTAATAACAATGATCATACCAATCAATTGTCTATCTTTGCACTACGGGCCAAAGATATTCAACTATAAAACCAATGGTCATGATCATACCAATCAATTGTCTGTCAGTGCACTACGGCCAAAGACATTCAACTGTTAACTAATGGTCATGATCCTACAAATCACATCATTGAATTATCCATGCACTACGACCAAGGATATTCGTTAGTATCACTAGTGGTCATAATCATGTCACACACATGTCCAGGTTATTCCAACAGAATAATAAATAATGGAATAACAGAAGAATTTCACCATGCGTGCGTAATCCTCACAGACATGTTATTCAAATAGAATAATAAATAATGGAACCAGGTCATGCGTAATCGCATAGACAGGATATTCCAACAGAATAAATAAGAATGGAATAACAACAGAATTCACCATGCATGCGATAGATCGCACAGACAAGTTATTTCAACAGAATAATAAATAATGGAACTAGGTCATGCGTAAACGCACAGACATGATATTCCGACAAAATAATACAGAACAAAATAAGAAGAATTTCACCATGTATGCGGTACTTCGCATAAACAGGTTATTCCAACATAATAATAAAGAATGAAATAACAGAAGAATTTCACCAAGTATATGGTAGTCCGCGTATACAGGTTATTCCAATAGAATAATAAAGAATGGAATAAAAAAAAGTTCTCTTTATGAATACAAAAGAAATAATACCCCTTACGAGTACAAAATAATTCGACATACATTTGGTGGAGCAATATGAAGAGAGAGAAGCGGAGTTTATCTCAAGGTGTCTAACTTGTCAACGAGTCAAGGCGGAGCATCAAGTTCCAAAAGGTCCATTACAACCACTTGAAATTCCAGAATGGAAGTGGGAGCTCATTACCATGGATTTAGTTACTGGTCTTCCCAAGGTTTCTCAAGGTATAGATGCGATTTAGGTCATTATTGATAGATGACCAAGTCTGCTCATTTTTACCGATACGAGAAACTTATACACTTGAACGTCTTACTCGTATTATATAAACGAGATTGTAAGATTGCATGGTATGCTAGTATCCATAGTTTTTGATCGAGACCCAAGATTCACTTCACGATTTTGGGTTAGTTACAAAAGCTATTGGCACAGATTAACGATTTAGTTCGGCATATCATCCTCAAACGGTTGGGCAGTCGGAGAGGACTATTCAAACTCTTGAAGATTTATTAAGACTTTGTGTCCTTGACTTCAAAGGAAGTTGGGACAAGTTCTTACCATTGGTGGAGTTTTCCTACAACACGGTTATCAAACATATTGTCATGGCTCCATTTGAGGCGTTGTATGGAAGAAAGGGTCGTTCTCCAGTATGCTGGGATGAGTAGGTGAAGAAACGTTGTTGGGACCAGAGTTGGTACGTATGACTACGAA